>JASDQU011441946.1:0-23513 GCA_032191745.1 Picea mariana | reverse complement strand
CTCGTGTATCTATCTTACCTTCCTTCTTTTGGAAGGTTCTCGACCCATCACGTTCCTTCTGTCAAAAGGAAGCTTGGGTTTGTAGATCTATGTGGTACTTCGGGTTGACATTATGCAGTTAGACCATGCTCCCATTCATGGGGATGGTTGATAATTCAACCATTGGTCCTTTCTTCATTAACCGATTTTGTCTCCTTGGGATCCGAAGGAGGTTGTCATCCTTATCAAGGTAAATTTGGGGTTGTTTTGGTGTAATGAACCCTCTCGTATAGTTTTCACATTCTTCCTATAGTGATATCATGGCCAGTAATTTCAAGGCTTCACCCCCACGGTCAGTTATTGGCAAGTCAAACAATAATACATTTACATTGTCTACATGCCTTAGCATGGAAATTCCTATTTTATGATTAATTACAAATTGGGGGAAATAGGGTGTTCCAATTCTCTCCCCCTTAAAGGAACACTGTCCTCGGTGTTCTTTCTCAAAAACACCTATCATGCCTTTCTCATTTAGTTGTTTTAGAAATCTTGAACCTTCTTTCTTGGTCGGGTTCTTTTTTAGACCCTTAATCTTGGTCACCTGCTTTCAATAATTCTTGGACAACAAGCATGTTAATCATAGTCTCATGCGAAAACATTGCATAAAAATTTCTAGGAAAATTTTCATAATCTTAGCACAATAATTTTCAGCGCAGTTTGTGGATTTGTATCCACATGGTTGTTTTGTTATCCAGGCTCATCGTTTTTCCTTGACATAACCATTGGGTTCATGATACCAATCAATAGTTTACAAGAAATATTATGGTTTCATCTTCCTTACAGTCACTCACCCTCCAGGCCCAGGCTTAGGCATCCCCTTCTTTGCTATACAGTCCCTCGGGTGATCCCTCTTGCCTTGCCAAGGTTCTCTCGCATAGGAGAAACTACCCACCATGTGCATGATCCCAATAGATTACAAGAACTATTAAGGTCTCCTCTTCCTTACGGTCACTCACCCTCCAGGCCTAGGCTCAGGCATCCCCTTCACTGCTATACAGTCCCTTGGGTGCTCCATCTTGCCCTGTAAAGGTTTTCTCACACGGGAAGAATTCCAGAGACTCTATCGAGTCTTACAGTCGAGGCGTCCCTCAGACTTGCTCTACCGAGGTGTCCCTCTGGCTCGTGTTACCTCAACACAGTGTATTTCAGGCGATCATGGCTTATTACGAGGTTCTCATGGCTCAGCAGTAGCCATTTTTCATCATCTGTCCTTTATGGACAGATCTTTTCTTCTAGCTCAATGAAAGTTAGGGACGAAGGTTACTCTCTTTCTCACCTATATCACAGGTATATAGAAATTCATGAGAAATCATTATAAATTTTAAATTCAAAATTTTCATGTAAATCGGTCACCCAAAGATTTCCCAATTCCACATTTTGTTTTCATATTTGTTCTGCATAGGAACCAGATTCACAAGCATGGGACTTTATTCTCCATAACACTTTAGCTCAGCATGAAATCGGTCTTCCTTATGGGCTTACAACATTGCCATATCCAAGACTCTTTCTTCCTGCAATTCATTCCTTAGATAAAGAAATTGTTAGTTCTCATGCACATTATATTTTGATTGCATCTTTACAAAGTCATTACAACAATTTCGGAATTGTGCATACTAACAATCAAATTCACTTTCTCAGAAGGAAATACCATTTCTTGCAGTTTGGCTCAGCCGACAATTGGTCTTCTTTATGGGCTTACAACATTGCCATATCCAAGACCCTTTTCCTCCTGCAGTTCATTCTTCACACAGCCAAACATATTGTTAGTCTCTCATGCCCCCATATATATATATATATATGGATATGGATATGGATATGGATATGGATATGGATATGGATATAGATATAGATATAGATATAGATATAGATATAGATATAGATATAGATATATATGTATGTATGTATTCAAAACCATGCATACTAACAGTTCATCACGTCTACATAAACATAAAAAGGGGATTTCAATCCTTGTCTATTCCTCATTTCAATCATACCAGACCTTTCAAAACATAATTCAACCTTTCAAGGGATTTTACAAATGTGTCAATATTCATGGCCACATTCATACCCAATGCACTCTTGCATTGTCTCCAAGTTCGTCATACTTTATGAACGGTTCTTGGCCATGGTGTGTTGGGACTTAACCAACCTTTTCCTCATATGGATTATTCATTTTCATTCACTCTTACAGCAAGGCCATGCTTCCTTCTATAAGCCAATCACGTTCTCAAATCAGTACACATGAAACTCAACAGTTTCACATGAATGCCTTTAAGCATTCTTCCTTATCGTAGTAAAGGTTTTTGACCTTTTGAGTCAACAGAGATCATTTGGTTCAAATGTTGCTACATCATACAATTAGTATTCACTCCAGAGGTTCACACCTCCAACATTCGGGTTCTTCTTCCCGAATCATACCCTACTTGGGTATCCATGGCATACAAGTGCCCTCTCAAATTTCATGTATAACATGAGACAATAAAATATTTCGGAAGGGATTCTCATCTAAATCCTTTCATACCCTGAGCCACATAAGCATGAACATTTTTATACATGTTCTTTGCTACTAGCACTCTCTTTCTGATCTTTACCTCATCTGCAGTGCTTTAGCGGGGTTTTTATAGTCCTTTCAACAATCCTTCGACCACAGCCTTCCCATGGTCACCCTTTGCTTGAGGTTGCCCAGCATTGGCAATTGTCTTCCTTAATAGCTCCAATTCCTTTCTATACATAACATGCATCATCATAGTCACAATTACATTAGTTGTAATATTAAACCAAATGCATGTATCATAACATTCGAATTCATAAAATATCTTCAAAATTTCCTAGCATATATTCATGCACTTCATCACATTATCCTCAAATATTTTCACAAGTGCCACATAACAGATTTCGATTGTATCTTTATCCATACAATCCTTATCACTATGGTGTCAAAACATTTACTTTTATCAGTAAATCATTTTTCTCATCCAAGAGAAAACATAATGCTCAACAAGGGAGAGTTGAGGACTCTCCCCTTCTTCCAGCTCTTCCTACACCGCCTGGGACTCTTCAACCCAGTTGATTTATCTCTAAGGCCTCACTGTCTTTTCTTAATCATGGCTTCAACCAAGCCTAATCAGTTAAACGTACTCATTTATTCATTTAATCATACTCAAGGAGTTTACTTTCCTTTTACCAACTATATCGGTTTCCACAATTTCTCCTTTAATCCTACGACTCTGTTAGACAATTTAGGGTTCTTAGGCTGAGGAAGTGTTCCTCCTTTTCTCCTCCTTTACTTATGCAATCTAATTTTTATTGTGATCTTTCTGCTCTTTTCCTCAGCAGCCTTGGTTAGGCCTCACACTAACCCTTTTTTGGAATACAACAACATGATTTAATAGAAAAAATTTTGTTCATAATGGATCATGAACCTGTGCATCCATCACATTACCATTCAGTCATCGGGATGATCAATATTCATTTATTAGTCTTCTACTTACTACATGATTTTTTTCAGAATGTAATCCAAGATTCTGGTATATATATATATATATATATATATATATATAAGCTTGTGGCTTGCTGCTTAATTCTCATCAGTCATTAAGGTTGTGACTTTGTTTTCCTGACAGAGTCTTCACACAGTTCCTCCACAGGGAACTCCTTCAGCATGCAACTTCTTTATTTCATATCCATCACTATCTGTGCTAGACTCAACCTTGAGTTAGATTTTAATTGTTTACCAAACATTCCTTAAGGAATATAAACATGCATCTTTGTCATGTACCTAATTATGTATTTTGATTTTGTTAACTTACATCCATGATGTATTTAACCATATTCATAATCCTAAACCTACCTGTAGCGGTTGTGGGTATGTTTCGCAGCCTACATACATATCTATTTTAAAATCATCCATCTCATGATTGTTTACAATCGTTCTCATGTGACCTTCAAGGAAGAATCAATTGCCTCTTATTATGACAATAGAGCATCCTTGCTCATCCACTCTTTCTTATATCTACACTAATATTTCTTGAGGGAATGAAACACATTCCCCTTAAGCTATCATTCCAAACATAAATTTCATGACTCTTCATAATGGACTCAACCATGCAACCATGGTATTCTTCTATTATTCATTCAATCTTGGCAAGTGCTAAGCTTGCCTCACATTTCACTCATCAGGGTAACCATATTGGGCCTTTAGTATACTTATACTTTTACATCATACATGCGCATCACTCACACATTTGTTATCATTCGTATCTAACCGGTATTAATATCAGGCTTCCTATCAAGAGGCTTCTCAATGCATTAGATCCATGCACTCAAGCATACACACACAACTAAGTATTCATCATACTAGCTTGTTTTTATCATTAGTGTTCTTTTAGATAGATATTACAGTCCCTTACATGACTAATCTCATAGTTATAACTCATACTGGTGTTGCCTTCTCTTTATAACAATGACCAACCAGGGTCACTTTCCCTTTTATACTATAGCAGTTGGCAAGAAAACTTTATTTCCTCAGCTTCTATAGGACTTTACTCACCTCACCTTTCCCCTGGTCATGAGGAGTTATATACTCCGAGTTTAATATAGAACAATAATTCTACTGCCAAGGATCCTACCTGATCCTATCAGATTCCTTTAAGCCCACAAAGGCATTAACCATTATATAACTAACCATCATCAGTGCCTAATGTTCCAACTGCCCATGCTTAGAGGCAGTGTCACTAACATCAGGTCATCCGGCTTTTGGGCTTCCGCTAACCTTGAAAGAACCCTCCAACCTTCAACTATTCACATTCAAGTTTTATTATCACTATTAATTAGCATATCCCTACTCCGATAACAGTAGTTATCACTTTGACAAAGGGCTAAAAAAATTCTCCTACTGAAATTTAACAAGAATTCCCAAAATCACAGGTTCAATCTGCAATCCTTCTCCTTGAGGAGTAAACGCAGATAACAATATCTCCTTACGCGACTCGTACATGAGCCCAAGTAGGCCAAGTGTTGTAACCATGCTCTGATACCATATTGTAACACACCCACATCAGGCATAAACTTTTCAATTTGATTTTCTTAAAGGACAGGAACTCCATTCATTAGTTCCTAATTTGGAAGGTCAAGTACGAGTTTGACCTCCTAGTCAAGGATCGTTTTCAACTCTGTTGAGTTGGAACATCTCTTTGATTCCCTATTGGAATCTCACGAACCAATCCACAGATCCTTTTTATGGAATTCTACCTATGTGACTAAGCACCAAGCGCGAGCTTCTATTCCACGTGACCATGGACTGTGACTGTGCACCTACACAAAAGCGTTTCGAGACTTTGCATGTCAGGACTTTAACGTATGAGCCGTCCCTGACTCCCCAACTCTCAAGCTATAAAAAGGGATTAACAACTGTGAGCTCCCTCCGCTCACGTGACCATTCCCATGACCACAGGCTTAATCCTAAATGATGCATCGCATTTCACGACTTCAGGACTTTCGATGCAAGGCACCCCAACTCCTCCAACTCCCGAGCTCCGAAAAGGGTTAATGATTCCTTACCTCCCCCTTTGGCCTCTGTCCATGTGACCACTCACTATGGCCCAAGGCCTAACTCTAAAGCGCGTTGGAATCTTGCGTATCATGAGTTCCCACGGCTTCCCTCTTTGACTTTTCCCTTCTGCGAGTCAGCGAAATACTGGTCCCTCACCACGCATCCCTCCAAATGGATGGTTATGATCAAATCGCAATTTCGCACATCGCGAATTCAAACAGTATGTTATTTGACCTTCTTTCTTTGCGATTCAGTGAAATGTTGAGCTCTTGTCACATGTCCTTTTCGATGGACAGTCCCGATGGTTTCAGAACTTCTCTCGTGCACTTTCCTCCAGATCCAACGATTATTGGTCCATGTGCTAGATCTGATGGCTCAGATCTATTCTCCTCCTACACACTCTTCACCTTGTCTGGACGTGGATTTTGACGGTCTAGATCATCTCCTTTGCAGTTGATCTACTACCAATGTGTTCTCCCTCCTAAGATTTTGTCAATGGAGTTTGAGATCGACCGTTTGATTCTTCTATTGTGAGATCGATGTTTTGAGTCTCACTCGCATTCTAAAGACACTATCCCTCCTAAGATTCTGAAATTTACTCAGTTCTAAGGGAACTCGGTCCTTTTCTTCCTTAGAAGACTTTTGATGGCCCTCCTGGCACACTTTGCACTTATCTCTTATGAGCTTGTTTCTAGGGGATTTCAATTTTCCACATACTCTTGCGGTACTCTCCTTGTGTCAGATCGACAGTCTATGACCTTCCTTGATCCAACGATCTATATCACATCGCAACTTCAGGTTTCGGGAGTTTTAGTCACGCCAACATGTGAATCTCCCGATGAGCGAATCCCCGATCTCACCAATCTGATGGTCAAGGATGGTCTTGATAGATTCTTAGATCTATGGTCCAGGTCATTTCACGACATCAGACTTCGGAGGTTTTGGCCACTCCAATTCACAATTCTCCTGTAGCATGAATCTTTGATCTCGTAGATCGGACGGTCAAGAGGACCTCGAAGGATCTAGAGACCCACGGTCTAGATCCTTTCACAACTTCGAACATCGGAGGTTTTACCTCCCTTACGACGAATTCACTCAATTCTCCGAACTTACGAAGATTCAAGGAGTCGAGGCGTTAACGCCTGCACTCCTTCTTCGAATCTAATGGTCGTGACAAACCTTGGAACCTCCCGAATGGATTTCATCCGTTCATCTTCCAAATGAAAGGATGTTTCTTTTCGATACTTAAAACTTGCTCTCCTTCCTAAGCTTCATCAGTTATGAAGGACTTAAGGGCATTGTGCTCTTTCTCCTGGACTTAATCACTTAGAAGGGTCTTTTTCACATCTCTTGCACTTATTCATCAAGTCTAGGACTTGAGTGGTTCTCGGTCTCTGCTAGTGTCACAGAGAGCCTGTGCGTATCTGCACTACCTCTCCTGAGCTTAACCCACTCCATCCTCCAAGGGACTCAGAACAATAGGAGGGTCGACATGCATACATGAAACTATACCTAAGTTCGACGAACTCATAGTTCATGGCTCTGGCTTAAGCCACCACGGAACACAAGCATTTATGAGAACAAACCATGCCCGAATCATATAATTTCTTACTTGCCTAATTACACAACCAGCAGAAATAGAAGGGATACAATATATAGATTAAGCAATCATGCACATTTCTGAAAACATTCATAGTACATCCAATTTCAATACATAGTTAAGGCTCAATTACATGGGGTAGGAGAATACTTATCTATTACAGGTTGCCGCCAACTAACTGATTGTCGGTGTTCGTCCTTCCACCCTACCATAGGATCAGAGGCATTCACTCTTAACACTGTGGACACCCCAGTACCAAGCCATGATATCACCAGGGAACTCTCATAGTTCTCAAGGATTCTTTCTCTGTTCATCTTCCACTTAGGTTCTGTTCTCTGTAACTTTCATAGATTTCTCTTTGTTATGGCCTCAGCGAGTTTTATCAGATGCTCACTCAACATCAAGCTCACGACCTTCTATTCATTATTCCCTGGAGAGATTTGCGCATCTCCCTTATGAGCTTGCACTCTCGTATCATCCCCCCCTCTCCGTTGTCCCCCCCAGTGAATCTATCTTACCTTCCTTCTTTTGGAAGGTTCCCGACCCATAAAGTTCCTTCTGTCAGAAGAAAGCTCGGGTCTGTAGATATTTGTGGTACTTCAGGCTAACATTCTGTAGTTGTACCATGCTCCCATTCATGGGGGTGGTTGATAATTCAACCTTTGGACCTTTCTTCATGAACTGGTTTTCTCTCCTTGGGATCCAAAGGAGGTTTCCATCCTTATCAAGGGAAATTTGGGGTTGTTTTGGTGTAATGAACCCTCTTGTATAGTTTTCACATTCTTCCTCTAGTGATATCATGGTCAGTACTTTCAAGGCTTCACCCCCACAATAAGTTATTGGCAACCCAAACAATAATACATTTACATTGTCCACATGCCTTATCATGGAAATTCCTATTTTATGATTAATTACAAATTGGGGGAAACAGGGTGTTACATAAATCCATATAAAATTGATTGAAAATCAATTTTTGAATGGGATAGATTTTTGAATTTCGTCTATTAAAATTAATTAATACTTTTAACTATTAAAAGGAAGTCATAATACTTCATCATTTTTCCTTTTACCTTAATATAGAAGGGGTTTATTTTGTTGGTCAATATCTTGTCATGTTCATTTATAAAGAAGGTTTTTGAAATGTGAAAAATAAAGTCAATATATTGCACGTATTGGGGGATGCAAGGAGTATAAAATAGGGTATATGGTAAAAGTATGGGACATCTAGTAAAAATAGGGATTTTTAATTATTGGAAAGATATATTGGGAAGGGTTTTAACAAAAGTATTTTGGGAGGTATTTGTCAATATTTAGTAAAATTAGAGGCATTTTTTATGTGATATCTCACAAGTTCAATAAGTAGAGACCACATGCCTTAATATTTCATTTGCTAATATAAAAGAACACAACTTTTAACTAATTTGATAACATTAATGAAATTCAAACTAATTAAGTTCTCTCAATTTCTCAATAATCGATCAAGTTGGTAGACAACACCCCATATAAAAGAGATTGATATGATGAAAATTGTACTATATAATTGATACAAGGTAAATTATACTATATTCACTTAATCCAACCACATTATACCACTTTATGTTATGGAGAAATCCCCCTTGCATACATGTGAGCACTCCCTCAAATCGTCCTTTGATCCGAGATAGATTATAGGATAGACAAAAATACAATTTTCCTCTAGATCTAATAGATTTGATCCTAATTTATGAAATAAAAAAGAATTGAAGATGGTCCATACCTTGTTCTTGGAAATTGTCCCTATGTAATCCTAGCTGATGCAGCTCCAGAAATCTAGTTACACTTCCTAGCACCTACTTCTTTCACATAAGAGAATAACAATACCTCTCCCAAAACCCCTTCAAGAAATAGGAATGTCAAATACTTATTATATCTAACCTAATCTATCCAAGAAATAATGGATCTACCATTGATAAGAATATGTGGTTGAATAGAAACAATCAATTGAGGGGGGAAACATATAGATATATATTAATAAGTGGAGAAAACAATACATCAATCAAGTGTTTTACCTTGAGTTCTGATTGAAGGTATATCCTAGCTCCTTTATCCAATTCCTCCTTAGCCCTCACATAAGAAAGGCCAACTCTAATATGAAGGATGATTCTAGAAGAGTCACTCTAAAAATATGCAATGAAATTTTTCTCTCCAAATCTTCCTCCCTTCCTCCATTGAAATGGCTTCCTTATATAGATTGATGGAGGAGGATAGGGGATATATATATACCTCTATAACTTAATGAACTATGATTCCAAATGAGTTCCCAAGATCATCATGCGATATCAACAACTCACCCAACATTTATCTCCTTGAAACTCATTAAATCTAGAAGGATATAGGGGTGGTCGTGGGCTATCAATAGTGCAGCTAGAGATTGGTCGTAGCTTGATATTGGTGTAGTATGTGAAAAATCAAACCTTTCTAGGCATGAAAGGCATGACCTCCCTTAGAAACTCAAAAATCCAATTCAAAAAAGGTATGTCTCATCATGATAGCATCAGTAGGTCCTCAATGTGTCTCTAGGGTGGAAAATAGAGATATAACATATGCCCCCTAATGTGTGATTTATAAAGAGGAATTGGTGTTCAAAACTCATTATAATATCCATATCGTGAGGCAACGTAAGGAAGGAACTGGGAGATCAAGGAACCATTGAGTACCTACAATTAGTCGTCAACCAAACATATATATAGATCATCCCTAAGGTAGGAAAATCCATGCTTAGAACAAAAATAAAGCATGGCCACCAACACAATACATTGTGGATACATGAAATGAGATGCAGGACCATGCCCACAAAAAATTACATAGTGGATCCATTTCATCAAAGAGATCATAGCCATAAACAAATACAATGCGGATCTATGTCATAATATACATCAGGAACACATCTAGCACCAAGGAGAGTGCCCAGGTGATCTTAAAAGTACTCATACAAGAGGTATTTTCTCCATCATATCTTGGGAAAGGTAACTTGAATGATTGATGTGGCCCTAAGCCCAAGGTGTTTTTCCCAACCCGAATGGTATGATTCTACATCATGCAAACAAATGAGTTGATGTTGAGCATGGTAGAAACCATCTGATTACCATTCATTGATGAATACCATTAACAAACATGAGGGGACCCATCAAGAATGAAAATATACCCCAAGGTACCTAGTACAAAATAGTGAGTGTGAATAGAGTAGTTGACAACAAATAGTTATAGAATTGATCGATCAAGAGTCAATGGTGTAAACCCATTGTCAATCATGAGGAAACCTGCCACTGATGACTACAAGATATAAGGTACTAGTTGGTTTCTAGATCCCTGTCCTAATTAAGGTATTGATATCGATAGGAAGAGATCTATCAAAGGAGGTCTTTAATGTATCCCCCATCAATCGACACAAAACATACACCGAGAGATGTTGTGAAGAGATAGAATCACCAAGTACAACTTATGCATGGATGGCTGACATGGATGATCAACAAGACAATAGATGTATGATTGAGGCTTACTTCCTTTAAACATATAGCATAACATATTGATGACCTAGTAGCATTGACTCAAGAGCATCACTGATATAGTGTGAAACATACGAGGCATTCAAACACTCTCCATAGTGACTAGAAGAGTAACCAACCAGAGGATTATATGAATCATATTGATGGTACGAATCCTAAGAAATCTATAACTCAACTCAAGAAAAAGAAGAAAACAGATGCCATGTTCAAGAGTGATGTGACTAACAACTGTCACTTTTAAGAATACAAATCAATGGTAAAAAATTTCACTCTTTTGTTTTAGTGTCTCCTCATGGTTTTATGAGCACTAAAGAGAGATAAAAGTATGCTCAATATTGTCTTTTTGTAGAGTTTTATGAGCCCAAAAAAGAGGTAAAAGTTTACTAAATAAGATGTATTTTTCATGGTTTAAAGAGCACAAAAAAGAGATAAAAGTAAACTCATATGGAGAGAACGAGTGGAACAATGGCATGCATCTATTTTCCAAGCATGTGGAACCGATCTATGAAAAGTGAATGCAAAATGGTACTATCAAGTGATGTCAACTCATTGTAACAATTCTCTCCATGGATAAAAAGTCACAAATAGAGGCAAGCTAATGCAAACAGTAAGAGGTCAAGAGTGATTGCAATGGTACTACGAGGGATCAAATAAAACAACAGTGTAGTAGTAGGCACCAGTACATAATCAATGATATGCATGTGCATTCGTAAAGAAACATAAAAATATGGGAACCCCCTCAAGACATGGCCAGAAAAAGGATGAAGAGAGAAGAATGTGACTCAACTTCAAGTCATGGCGGGAATAAAGGAGGGTTCCCAAGACTAGAAGAAGTCAAAATATGGTCACCAAATGGAAATTGGGGTGCTAACTAGGGTGCCCGTGGATGGTAGGCACTATTGCACAAGTTACGACATGCAACAAGGAGAGGATAATGTTGCAACCTAGAAGGATTGAACCTAAGGCATTGTGATGGAAAACGTTACAGTTAATAATGTAACAATAGGATGTAGAGAAAAACCTATCCCTATATGCCAGTTTGAAACACATACCTCAATTTTAGTGGATGTATCCAAAAAGTACTAAAACAAATCTCTCCAAAGTCCTATATATATGATCAATAACACTAATCTAGAGGTTAATAAGTCTAATATAAAAACCTTTAATAACAAATCATGCCCAAAACTTTAGAAACAAAAAGTTAAGAATACAATATGGTGCAAATCATTATGCACCTAATGGATTATGTAGAGTAGAGCCCATTGCTAGGCTCAGGACAAGGATTCCTATTGTCGTTGATGAACTCATGGGTTGTTGTTTGAATCATGTGGCACACCATGCCACGGGCACACCACATAGAATTGAATTTCCATGTTCCTAAATCTTCATGATTCCAGTCATAAACTAGAACCAAGTCATTGTTAGGAACTACATGAGGGAAAATACAATGAGCAGTTTCATGATCTATCATAGCTTCTTGATGATTCCCATCAAGACACAAAAAAGTTACAAGACACTTTTCTTCCATATGGTTTAGAGTTGAAAATATTGTGGAAAGTTCCAAAAATGAAATCTGAGGTGAAAATTGGTCAAGACATGGCATTTCACTGGATGCCCTAGAAAATGCCCATAGTCTTGAATCAAGAATCATCGTGTTAACCCTCATTTGTTCCAAATTAGGAAGAATAGATGATCGATGATACATATATTCCTTTGGCTTATCTATTGAATCCATGACCTCCTTGATGGTTGCATCTGAAGGAAAATCGAGATAGAGGAAGTCATGCTAACATGGAGAATCAACAAATCAGGTGTAATGATCATATATGAATGTTAGCACTGAGAGTCACCCTCAGATTGCAAGAGGATAATCCCAATAACCATCAAAATATTTTGTGGATGTTGATTTTGTGAGTGGAGGTCAAATGGATAAAGCTCGGTACAAGGATGATTTTAACACATAAACTGGAGAAGAAATGCCTAGGGAAATGAGGGCCTCATTAACTCCAGTCAGTGATTTGATTTTAAGTGTGAGAAGAAGGAAGACTTAGTGAGAGAGGTGAACAAGATTGCTATGGGCATCCGGATTTCAAGTAGCTTGGTGAAAAAAAAAACTCGGGCTCAAGAGTGCTCTTGAACTCAAGTTTTAGACACTGAAATATGTCACAACAACGTAATAATAAAACCTACATTATCATGAAACTACAACAACTCAACTGGATCCTCCATGCCCGAGCCTTTCAACATAAGGGGGAATAGGATAACAAGGAAGCTGACTAAAACTAGTCACAACAATATTGTAATCAAACCTACATTACAATAGAACTACAACCCTCGACTCGATCCTCCGTGCCCGAGTGTTTTAGCACAGTTTTTTACAAAGAGATGAGAGAAGGTGACTTCTATTAATGTGAAAGTCTCACGTTTGATACATAACCAGAGAACAATTCAGGCATCAAAATATTACAAAATAGGGAGCTATGATCAACCAATTGATGACCTTAACAAATCCTTACACTGAGTTATTTATACTCAGGCCCCTTTACAACTATTAGAAGTGTGAGCTGATCTAACTATCTTGTCTGAATATTTCCACCTGCGTACATCCTCTGTTGAACTATGCATGAATCTTCCTCAAGCTGACAGTTTTGACCCTTCTGACAGGGCTTCCATGCCTTCTATTTATGGAGTGAGCCAAGGTTTCAATTACCAACCTGTGTCCATTAACTGATATTTACTGGATATCGAGACCAGGCCAGGTAACCAAGGGCGGCCACTTGCTGCGATTAAATACGATGTTGAATGAGCATACGAATTCAAGGCCATTGGTATGATCGATATTTGTGACTGGGACAGTCCTGCTATTTTAGTGCCACCGCTGAATTTTTATTCATCCACCAATCCTGGGATACATTAAACCTTGCATGGAGATGGTGCCAAATTTGTCGTTTAATAGCCTTGGACGCAGAGCAGCAGATGAGTGCCCTGTTTCTATGGCCTCGATCCAATGTGACCTTGAGCTGTAACCCGATGCTTTATCCCAAATGGTGTTTCGGGATTTCACACTTTGGGAGTCTTCACACCACTTGAATCAAGATCCCCCGATACCCGTAATGGCGAAATCACTTTGCTCAGATCGATGATTGGATCTACTTCGCAGTCGACGACTGCGAAAGATTCCTCGAACCTCTGAATCGACCAGCTCCATGCAATGGGTGCTCACTTCTCTTCCTAGGCACGCCTCCCACATGACCTCGGGCTATGACCTGAGGCTCTACTCTTGAGTGCTTCACAACTTCGCGCTTTGCAAAATTTGTACCTTTCTCCTTGCAAATCCTCTGAGCCGCGAGTCCACGAATTTGCCTATCTGTCACCACGTGCTCTTCTGGATCTATGGCCACAATCTCCTCCACTAGATCAGCCTTCAAAAACTTTTCACACTTCTCATCTAGAAAATCCCGTAGTGATTCTTTCCACATTTCAAATCTTTCTCCACGTGGCTTTTAGATCGACGACCCATATTGGCTTCATCTTTCGAGACTTCATACTTTTGGATGAATAACTTTTACAATCTTCCGGAGTCCTAATTTCCACAATGTTTCCCCATCATTTATCTCTTCCAAAAGAGATCCGACGGTCGAGACTTAATCCTTTTCTTGATCTTTAATTTCGAGGCTTCTACCTGGTCACTAAACCTCGCGCAACTTTATAATTTTGAAGGCTTGAGGGCTGCCAATATGATCTTCACAGGGGATCTCCTTTGTTGGAGACTGAACCTGCCTGCTTGCTCGATTTGAGTTCACAATGGACCACTTCGAGTGTTGCACTTTATGCTCATGGTTGTTTTTTGTGTAAACAATGACTTGGATGACTTTCTCTGGGCTCGGGAAAACAGAATGATCAGTAATTGAAACAAAAATGGTGATGAGTGTTTATCATTAGAGAAAAATAGAAAAGCCTCGAGTTGGGACCTATTCAGGTAAGACACCAAGGGAAACTGGGCCTTTAAACAAAGAGGGAGAACGACCTTTATCAGTTGAAGGGAAATACTTTTAGGACCTGGTCTATGAAAGAGAGAGAGAGAGATGGGGCGAGGATACTGACTTAGGTATTAATGACAAACACCTATGACCCCTCACAACTACATGTGATAACACATATTAAGATGAATTTTTTTACCAATGTTAGTTGATGTTGAATAGATTGATAAGGAAGCAATCTCAATCATAGTAAGTAGCATACAGGCCCCATAAGACTCTTCTTATGAAGTATTTGGTTCCACCCAAGGATTAAGAAATCCAAGGGATCCACTAGTAATGAAAGATATCATGCAGATAAGAGCCTCATTTTGAGAAGGAAGTGGAAAGGGAAGGGAAAAAGTACCCATCAATGAAGAATCCTTAAACATCCTCGTACCAAAACTCAAATAGGCTCTCGTAGAATCACTAAAAAATGGCACATTGGTACCCATGTTAGTCCTAAGGTTGGGCATGTAGTATGCAATTTTATTGATATTCACTATTTTACCTTGATGAGGAAAGTGAAGAACCCTAAAGACTGACAAGACTACAATTGTCATTGTGTAGAACCAACTACGCCCTAGTAGAATATTATATTCTAGAAGGGCGTTGAACACTTCAACTTCCATTGAAACATTCTTACCACCTAAATCTATGGGAAATGTGGTAGGGATCCCATGAGGATGAAACATATTTCCATCAAACACTTTAAGAATGGTGTTATACAAACCAAGCTATGGAGAGTTGATATCTTTCCAACATGATAGGGACATGATGCAAGTGGAGGCTCCTTCGTCAACAATGGTTCATAAAATATTTTTCCCACATACAATTTCCTGAATCTAAAAAGCGATTTAGAGGGAGATCCTATGTCGAATCTATCCCATATCAAATTTAGTCACATTGAAATATGAGGGTTCAACCCTGCTTATGGTTGACAACAATGCCATGCGATATGTGGGACAACTTTGTAGAACTTTGAGAGAAGAAATGGCACATGGTGCCTAGGTCAAATCCTCCACAATACTGTAATTATGGGTGGCCCATGTGTTATGACTATGCATTGATCTAAAAATAACACCATTTGATGAGAGAAGCACTATATCAAGTGGTGGATTCTCTATCGGGAGAGGACCATCTATCTATGAAGAGGATAATGGATCAGTATTCAAAGGAACACTCTAAATATTCTCATAATTGTGAGCTTGTGTCTATAAAAGAATTGTTTGGTTACACATGAACACGTTGTTTCTTGAGGATGAACCCCCTTGCTTAGGGGTACTTATCATGCCCCCTTGCAAAGGGGGAGGATTTGATGCAACCATTTGTTTTTGTTGTGGAGGGAATGGATTAGTCAACACATAATGCTAATAGGAAGATTTTTGCTAGGAAAAATAATGATGAATCTCATCCATTATTGGGAACTAATGAGTAAGATGATCATCGCCACAAATATTGCATAGGTATTTCATATTTATTTTCTCTCTAATGCCTCCACTAGCATTGTTTTGGGCTTACTGATTCCCCTGCTCATTATTAGAAGTTTTTTTTTCTTCTTCTTCTTCCCTCTAGGTTTCTAAGGATTCTTTTATGGCGTGGACTAGAACGAATTCACCTTACAGGTTTGAGTGGGACGATAATGATTTGAGTGGTGGGCACAACAAATGAAGGGTTTGGTGAAAGACTTCATTATCCCAATTATTCAGTCAAGTGGCCCAAAAATACACTGTAAACGGAACTGACCACACCATCGACATGTGGTCTCAAGTTTTTCTTTTGAGGATCATTTGAATACCTTGGAGCATGGGGAATGATATCGTAAAAATTTCTAGAATGAGAGTAAATTAGATCTAAATGATGGGTATGAAGTATATCCTTCTTCTCGATCACCTCCCTTGACATAGAAACATCCTTGGTGATGGGGGGTAATAAATACTTGATAAGCTAATCCACAAGGATTTGGTCATGAATGTTGGACCTTATGATCCTACATCATCACCTCTACTCATGAATATGATAAGAAATATGGGTGGCAGTATTATGACAGAAGGATGTCAAGAGCTCTATCCCTATATCATGCCTAAATGGCAATTTAAATTGCATTAAGAATGTTATTTCCAAGAAAATATAGTTATTATAGGAAGTTCCTTTTAACTCATTGTACCATTTTGTGGCACTTTCGGTCAAGGTTATTTGGAAAATACACAATTGAATACTATCATCCATCAATGAGTTGGATGAGCACCAAAGATGATATGTCATTATGTGCATTGACAAGTATTCTCCAGGTTTTCTGTCGAATTTTGGTACATTAGATGGTAGTTTCATGGGAATGGTAGGCCATAAATGGTTAAGTAGGATGGGGTCATTTTTCAATTTCAAAAAATCTAGAAAAACTAATGTCACCAAGAAAGGAAATTGCATATTGGTAAATAGATTTTGGTAGAAAGAATAAGTTTCATGTGAACCAGATGGACCCTATGGTCCCCCCATATTGTAGTTTCCAGTGGCATCAGGAGTCCCAAAATGATTATTTCCCCCAAATGGATTCCCCTAGGAACAAAATTAGTCCCAAAATCATTGATACTTCTAGTTCCATGAATTCCCCTAGAAGGATTACCCCCAAGATCATAGGCACTCCCAAAAGGATTACTACTTCCAAGACCAAAAATAGTTTGATGTCTGCCTTAGTAACTGCAGGTACTTCCCACCTATAGTCACCTTATGTAGATGCCTTAGGAATGACCACTCAGGATACCACTTCAAAATCAATGACCACAAACAAAAAATTTGGGTCAGGACCACACGTATGGGTAGGGAAACTAATCCTGAAATTCAGAGAAGTGATACCACCCATAGGGCCTTGCACTTTTGAAACCCCTATAAACGTAGTATTCCGCGGACACCAAAACAAATAGAGCGGGGATATCACCCCACTTTCTTTAGTGTGACCTTGTTCTTAACTCTTGTGTTAGAGGATATTTCCTGGTAAGATATCCTTTCTAGTAATGGATTTATCTCTCACTAGTGACTCTTAGTTTCATTTTTAATGGCCTTGGAGATTTTACTCTCTAACCCTACACCAAGGAGCTAAATCCTATTCTAATGTTAGTTTTCTACAGACAAAAAGGTCTAGTGAATCTTAGATTATTGATATGGATTTATGAATGGAATGAAATGAAACAAAAATATATAAAATTAACACAGATATACAGATAACAATAACAGAGATACAATGAAACTTAACTTCTATTTAGTAAAGAAATCTGTTGAAACTGTAAAATGCAGAACGAAACAATCTTGCTCGAATGGTGGTAGCTAATCTCTGAGAAGAGACGTGGCCGCTATGCGCATTCGCCTGAGCACATTACAATGATGCCTCCATGCATTTTTAGAATCAAGAAGTAATGAAAAAACCATAGACATCCAAAAACCTAGCCCTATGAGATGAAGTGCCAAAATTGATGTGGGCCCTGATAGGGTAAGTTGGTGCATCAACTTCCCGGGGTCATAACTTTCACATACGATCTTTGTTTTATCTGAACAATAGCCCATTGGAAAGGTCTATTAGAGGAATACACATTTTTCCATCGGACTCTGACTCCATCTATAGTGTGACTGCGGCGAGCCCAAAAAACGTTGTTTAGGGCCTCAAAACGACCCTAGAAATTTAGGACCTGAAAATCTAGAAAAAAACTGCCAAGATGAAAACTGTATGTGCGTCAGTTGGAAGAGGTGGGTGGCCATTGATATCCACTTGGATCAATCCTCCCCCTTAGGAAGAAATGGTTTCCATTGTGTTGAGTCCCCCCATCAGATGAGGAAATTTCTACTGAAATTGGCCCTAGGTGAGCCACTTGCCTTGGTGCAAGAGTTGCCCCGCTTTGACAACACGATAAAGCTGAAGCTTATGTTGGCAACTACTCTTGACCTATGTGTCCACAATATGATTAGTGGATGCTTGTTCCATGCAGTTAGGATTGATCCCTATCAATTTAAATTGTTTTTATATCTTTGAGGTGTCTAATAATGGTGGAAAGTATGGCTGAATGATCCAGAATCGGATCCAGAGCCAAGATGGGGATCAAAAAAGCCTAAAAATAAAGGTGGGTAGAATATATTTAAAATGGATGTGTGCATAGGACTCGATGTTACGAACCCAACACAACTTGAATGGGCTCAAACGAACATCGTATGGCCAAGATATCGCGATCTGTTCATTTTTCCAAACAGGCAAAAAAAATGTTGACTATACAGTCCATACAGTGTTGACGTGGCAGCTGACTATACAGATCGTATGGCCATACAAATGACATGGAAGTTGACTTTACAGGCCATATTTCTGTACAACTGACGTGGAAAGGTACATTGGATGCTGACATGGCAGGGTACAGTTGGCTCTTATGTGGGCAGGTATAGGTGGACGAATCAGATCATGACACATGGCACCAATGTAAGGGTGACACGTGGCACGATGTTGACATGGCAGGTACGATCAACATATTGACTAGGTTGGAAATGGACGAATGGTCTCTCAACACATGGCAGGTTATTTTTGGGCAAATAATGTGGTGCCATGTGGCACCCCTCCATTGGTTGTTTGTTGTGGTAAACATTTATGGTCTACGAGATTCGAACCTGTGACCGCTCATCCGGAATAATTACTTGGTAGGGATAGGATAGCCAGAATGTCCATGGTAGTCCTTGATTACAATGGGCTACAATTTATATTTAAGGTGAATTCACAGTTCAATTGGCAAAGAATAGGGCTGGGGCTAGGCCCCAACCCTCGATAGACATCCATACAACCACTGCATGTGACCTAGGCCTGTGTCTATTCCTTTGTTATGGCATGTAGCCACTCCAGATAGCTCGGCGAAATTTACCATGGGACTATGCTATATAACCATTGTTTTTATGTTTGGCACGGGGATATATATAGTATAGCTTTGTTTTGTAGCCAGCCTCGATGCAATGTGACCGCATAGCATATGAACCAGACTCCTATATAGTTAGCGCGTATATGTTGTGGGTTGGCACCTGGTTAGTCCGGCTAGCCCTCCAACCAAGGGAGCATAACCAAGTGCAAACACATATGGGGGATAACAATTGAGCGCATGGAGCATAGAAGGTGTGGGCACATGGCCTTACACTCGACTGAGGGTCGGATTTTAGGGCCAGAAATCAAGGGGGCTAGCGTGCCAGCCAACCCTTGGACACTTGGATGCGCGTAGGTGGCCAGGATCCCTAAGAAATGGGGTTGCGCCCTCAATATTTTCCCAAAAGTGGATTTTATACTATAGTATATGTTTTTTAATGGATTTTAGCCTGATATTGGGAGATTTAATCCATTTTTGGAGGATCTTTGACCCTTTTTGAGGCCAGATCTTGGGGGCAAGTTGGGATATGGTTACCAACTTCAGGCCTATATAAACCAGAGGATATTGAATCCATGGGGAGAGTTTAAATCAGATAAATGCTGTTGAAATATTGATGCAAAGCCATTTTTATGTAGGGAAGCTATTGAGGAGTGCACCTTTGCGAGCCATTTCTGGGAGCTTCGTTCATCCGTTTTCGGTGATATAAATTTTGATGGGTTCATGAGATCAGGTAGAACACAACCAAATCATTTTTGTAATCCATTGGAAATTTCATGATGTACATTTAAATATTCAAACAAAAATAAGAAATCCTCACTCACTAAGACAAAGGCCTGAAGACGTAGGCAAGATTGTTGAACTCCATTATCACTTTGGTGTTTTATGGTTTTCTTTTCTTCATGCTTATGTTTAGATATGTATGTTATATTATGGCTTCTATGTTTATTTATTAAATATTCTTCTTTCATTAGTTTCCTAAATGGTTAATTAACACATGCTTAGTAACTGAACCATTGTCGTTTAAAAGATCTTTTCGGATCATTGAAGGAGGTCGACATTAAACACTGGGTGCAAGACAAGGAAGGGGGGAATGTTGAGCTCAAAATAATTGGCATCCACAGCCTTGGTGATGGTGTAAGGTCCATAACGGATTGGATGAATCTTTCGATGCAGTCTTGTAAGGTGTTCTTTATGCAAATGAAACCAAACTTTATCGCCCACCTGAAACTTGTGGGGCACTTGGTGTTGATCATGGAACTGCTTGTACTTGGAATTGGACTTCTACAAAATATCTTGAACCTGTTGTTGGATGTGTTGGATTCATTCAATGAACAGGGTGTCTTTGTCGGCTTCAGTTTGAGCATGGGATGATTCTTCCTATGTGGACGCAAAGGGTAGTGAAACATCCATGGGACCCAATGGTTGAAATCCCAACCCCACCTGAAAGGGGTTCTGGTCGGTTGAGTTATGTATGGCTTTGTTGTAATTGTGATGAACATAGGGAAGAATCTCATCCCATGTGTGCAGATGTTTGGAATTGTACATGCATAATATATGCACGATCATCATGTTGATGACCTTGGTTTGGCCATCTGTTTGGGGGTGGAAGATCATGGATTTGGTCAGCTTGGTGTCCAATCGTGACCAGAGGCTTGACCAGAATGTGTTGAGGAACTGGTTGTCCCGATATGAGACGATGGTATGTGGTATCCCAAAATGTACCCACACTCATTCGAATATGATCTTGGAAATGGCCTCCGCTGTGATGCTATTCTTGCAGGAAACCAAAATCACCATCTTGGAAAATCGATCAATAACCATGAAAACACAGTCATTTCCCTACCTGGTTGAAGGATGGCCTGACATGTAGTCCATCGAGATAGATTCCCAGGGCCTGTCAGGAGTAGGAAGACGGGTGTACATGCCTTGTTTCTTAATGGTCAATTTGGTAATGACATAGGTCGTGTAGGACCTGATATACTTGATGACATCTTGTTGAATTTTCAACCAATAGAAATGTTCTTGCAGCACTTCCATTGTCTTTTCTATGCCGAAGTGTCTTGCCACCCAACTGTAGTGAGCTTCCCAAATCAGCTTCTCTTGCTCGCTTGATGGGATGCAGACATGGACTAGATGGCACAACAACCCATCCTGAAGATGGAAATCAGTGAAAACTGTGTTTGTGCCTAGCATATGGTAGGCAGTGGTGAAGTTAGGATCTCTCTCGTAGATTTGGGGCCATCCAAAGGTCTCATGTTCGCAGGAGTGTAGAAATGTGGTTAATGCTGCAACTCAAGGACAACTGAGGAAGACATTGATGTGGTTGGTGCTCCCTTTCGTATACTTGATGTTGACATGGATTTGCTACAAGTATGTGGACCACCTCTGATGGTGGTCATTCTACAATTTTCCTTGTGTCTGCATGAAATAAAAAGGATTATGATCAATGTGGATGATTGTCTCCCTCCCGAGAATATAATTCCTCCACTAGTGGCAGGCTTGTACAATGTAGTACATTTCTTTGCCGTAAGTGGGGTACTTACGGATGGTATATGTTAGTGTCTCACTATGATAGGCCACGAGATGTCCATGCTAAGTGAGAATTATGCCCACAACATAATCTGAAGCATATTTCTCAATCTCAAAAGGTTGTTTCAGGTCGAGTAACGAGAGCATCGAGGCTGAGCACAAGGGTTTCTTCAAATCATCGAAGGCTTTCTGTTGTGACTGGCCCCACACAAAGTTTTCCTTGCCGCTACCCATGTTCACTTGGCTAAGGGCCCATGCAATGTGGGAGAATCCCAACATGAACCTATGATAGAAATTGGCAAGGCCTAAGAGGCTCTAAAGCTCAGTGAGTGTGGTCGGGGTTAACTAGTCATGGATGACCTGGATCTTGGTTGGATCGACATGCACCCCATGTTCATCAACAATGTATCCTATGTACTCGACCATGTTCATTCTGAAGGATCATTTTTACAAATTTTCTTATAGCTTGTGTTGTCGCAGAGTGTGCAGAACCTGTTGAATATGGTGCAAGTGTTCCACCCAACTCTTGTTGAAGATGAGGATGTCATCCAAATACACCACCACAAAATAATTGATGAAAGGTCGCAAGATATCATCCATCATCCTCATGAAATTTGTTGGGGCACTTTTCAAGCCAAAGGGCATGACAATCCATTCGAAAAGACCTTCTTTGGAATTGAAAGCAATATTCTATACATCAGTTTGCTCTATTGGGACCTGGTGGTAGCCAGACTTCAGATCAATATTACTAAATTATTTATCCCCTGTGATCTGGTCAAGGAGATCATCAATTCAGGTAGTTACGTACCAGTTCCTAGGTGTGATTTTATTTAGGGCTTGATAATCAATGCAAAGTCGCCAGGTCCCATCTTTCTTCTGCACAAGCATGATTGGGCTTCCACAAGGTGATGAGATTGGTCAGATATGTCGCTTTTTGAGCAACTCTTGGATCTAATGCTTGATTTCCTCATTTTATGACATAGAGAGGTGATAGACTTTTCCATTAGGTAGTAATGCATTGGGGGTTAGATCGATTGAGTGCTTGAACCGATCATGCAAAGGTATCCCAATGGGTGAGGAGAAGATGTCTTTGTATTCTTCCATGACCTTATCCACTTGCTTCTGCTGCGTGTACATGCCTATCACAGAGGCCATGGATGTGGCTGCAACCTTTCGCTCACTTTTAGCATGAATCATGAAGAAGAAAAACTTCATGGTCTAAGTGATGACCTTCCTGCATTTCTTAACAGAGATCAAGGAAATGGAAGTAGGTGGGACTACCTCAGGTTCCTGTACAATTTATTGTCCAAAGTAATTATAACACTACAAGGTCTAGACTCATATACATCA
>JASDQU011441945.1:2864-14320 GCA_032191745.1 Picea mariana | reverse complement strand
ATATCCTCTGGAAACTTTCCTTTTCTTATGGATGCTGGCCCAATAGGGCATTTTGTCTTTTTCTTTAGCTTTGTATAGTAGGTCATTATAATGTCTTTGAGCTATTGGATGATATGCTAGGGGTTTTATGCATGCATTTGATAAAATTAATGATGAGATATGATTGACATTGCTATGATTCCTAGGACTAATGAGCCCATGGAGGGCAAAGTTTTTGATGTGCAGGACCATGCCCGACGGTTAGGTACCAAGTGGACCGGTACACATGGGGAGATGATTAGTTTGGACCTCCATGGGGCTGAAGAGCCCATCAGATGGTTGCTGGGATCCCATCAGGGTCAGAGACAGGACAGTGATTGGTCGAGCTTTTGCACGAGAGAAGAAGGAGGACGTTGTCATCCAGGACGCCTTGGCTGAGCCCAACCTAGGGGGGTTGACCCACTACAGGTGGAATGTGTCCTTTCTGATGCCCCAGGACATCATCTAGGAGCCATGACATCATCTCCAGTGTATGGTGCTTTGACAGAGCATTTTGGCATGTGTGGTAGAGTTTGGAGGCCCAGAGAGGGCCAACGTTTGTCATCTTGTGCTGTATTTTGCCCTAAAAAGGGCCAACGTCTCCCTTAGAGGGGCTAGACGTCTTACTTATTGTTCATTTAGGGTTTTATTTAGCAGTTTAATGTAAAACAGTATGATTTTTGGTTATTAGCCTTGTCGGCTATTTTAATGACCTAATTTTAATTAAAGGTCATGAGAATGCTATATATTGAGGATGTTTTCCC
This sequence comes from Picea mariana, assembly GCA_032191745.1. Lineage (NCBI taxonomy): Eukaryota > Viridiplantae > Streptophyta > Pinopsida > Pinales > Pinaceae > Picea > Picea mariana. Next base: position 13,538 of record JASDQU011441945.1, on the reverse strand, counting down.
TCATTTGGACATAACACAATTCACTCACACTTGTGAGGTCTGATTTTTGCGCCCTGCTAGGGTATATTTTCTTTCTAAGTGAGGCGCACTTGTTATTGGAAGGATTTTTTGGCATCTTTTGGCAATTCTCTCCAAGGAAGGTTTACAACTAGGGTTTGCACATGCTTTCTTCATGATATGTAAGTGATTTTCTTGCAAAAAATCTTAATTGAATGGTTGTAGGTCTAATTTCTTGCATTTGCTTATTAAAATTGCTGATTTGAAACCCTAGGTAACAAGCACACAAGTAGGTCATTGTTACATGTCCCCTTAGAGAGAGATTTTTCAGCCATTGAAGAAGAGGGATTGAGCCTAGCCTTTGCTACACTCATCTTGCTTCTTCCCTTAAGCTAGCGTTGAAGTTTATAGGTTGAAAGAGGGTGACGTCCTAGGTCTAGGTTATCTACACCTGGGGCCATCATCTTCTAGGGTTTGAAAGCCTYGTCTTTACAACACTTTCTCTCACCTCATCCCTTAAATTTATCATTTATGCTAGTCGTTTTGCCAAGTTGACCTAAGGAAGGAGGAAAGAGCACGAGGCCTTKCTTAAGCAACAYCGGAGTGAGCCTCTTTCCCCTAGGGTTTTGATTCTAGGGCCCTGTCTTTGCAGCACTTTAGAACCCTTACCTCTTGTCTTTAAGTCTTCATCCTTTCAAAACCTTGTGCCCTTATCTTGTTTGACTCCATATACCCTAAGGCACTGATCTCTAGCCTCCAACGTTGAAGTCTTAGTGTACAAAATCACCCTCAAGACTCTAAATTTTGAAACCCCAACTAACAAACTAACCTAATTAGGGCTGACGTCATAGTTGGTTATCTCATCTTGATGCAACAAAAGTTGAATATAAGCAATTGAGTGATGATTTGAAGCATTTATTGAGCAAATTGTTGATTGGATACATTGTTAGCTTGATCATCTTGATAGTTATTGATGAATTGATGCTTTTGCCATAGCTAATTGATGAAACGTTGACTTCATTAGTATCTATTGTTTTACATTGCTTATTAATTGATATCAGATGGTTGTTGAAGTATTAACCCACTGAATTATAGCCTGCATATATTCTTTATTGTTGTCTTGTTCTGGGCAGGTGTTCTCTTTGGGCATACACTTCTTTATTGGCTAATTAGCCGGACCTTCTGATCTTGGTGGTAACCTGTGAGAAGGAAACTTTAACCTTGAGTTTATACCTTAGCCTCTTCAAAACCCCAGGTTGCCGGGGACGTCTCCCCTTGGCTAACCTCCCTAAATAGAAATAACCTCCCCATTGAGGTGACATTGGGTGGGGAAGGTTCTTGTTACACCAGTTTGGTCTCCATCCTTTAGCCTTTGACCTAAATTACAAATTGTGCGATAACAAAGCCTTTTATTGCTTTCTCAGGGATCCCTGGGCGAAGCATCTCGAGGTTTTATTCTTAGGCTTTTATCTTTACCAGCTTGCTTTTACCTTCTGGGCCTTTAGCCCCTTCTTCCCACGAGATAAGGTGTAGTCTTGAAAATAGGTCAACCCTATGCCCAGACAAGGGGAATGAGATAAGTGAGTGGGAAATAAGATGAAACAATGGTGTTATGACAGGAGAGGACAATGGCTTTTCAGAAATCCCCCCAGTGGAAAACCAAAACCTACAGACACAGGCTTGCTAGGGCACCATGTCAATCCCCCCAAACATGGTCAAGTGGGCACATGTAAGGTCCAAGCAGTTGTTAGAAATAAAAGGAATCAGATGCATATATTTAAAGGTTTTAATGATCAAAAGTGACACATACCATGATACCTGGACTAATTACCTCATGGAGCAAGAACCTTTTTTGATACAGGACCCAGCCGATGGTGATGGATGCTGCTGCTGCTGACAAGATAAAGGTGATGGGAGAAGAAAAGGTGGGCCCTCCAGGGCCATGCTCAAGTTAATCCTGTTCTCGGTACTCCATGTCAAGGACCTGTGGGCCTCGAGACATGATCTCCTAGTTATCCCTGAAAGTGGGGGATAACAGGGCCTAAGATTCCTTACTCTCTACCAAGTTTCTCTCTAGGATTTGGATGCTTGAGGCCTTGGGTAGCCAAAACCTCCCCCATCCATCCCTTCTCCTTTGACAAAGTATTGTCAATGCTACTTTGCTCCAAGTTTTGCTGCTGCTATTGTTGACTCCATAAACCCTAAAAGACACTAGTATACCCATTATAATGAATGATTGATCAAATAAACACTCAAACCTTTCTCCTTGAAGCTTTTACTAACCTTCACTAACCCTAAACTAGACTAATTCTTCTTCTAGCTTACTGCTGTTACAAAAGATTGCTACAACCATTTAACTCCAGCAAATTCTCTGCAAAAATGACATATTATGCTAGCTAGACATTGCCAAAATTGCTTGTGACAAATTATTATCATTCTGCTAGGTTATAGCTATTCCTCCTTGTCTTTTTCAAGCGTTTTCAAGGCATAATTCTTGTGGCTGTTATAAAATACTAATTGCTGTTATAAATTGTTACATTGTTGCAAGTTCATATCAACTAGCTTATTTTTTAAAGGTTCATGGTCTTATGAAGCACTAACATCATCTGGTACTTGAAAGCTGCTATATTTTTCCTTTGTTGTCTTGTTCTGGGCAGGTACACCATATATTCTCTTTGCTTCATCTCTTAAAGACCTAGAGAACCTTTTGACTTGAGTGACCAGTGAGAGGGGGAATTTCTTGCATCCCTGCYTTAGWGTTATCRATCGTTTAGGTCACTGGGGACGTCTCCCYTGGGGTAACTTTAATATACTCCTAAACAGAAAGGGGTTTCCTATTAAGGTGACAGTGATAGATCACCCCCTGTTACTCCAATCTTGCATCCAMTTGCCTTGGGCTTTGGAGTCTGGACAAGTACAGATTGTGCGATAACAATGCCAATATAAGTCACACGAAGTAGCAAATGTTGCCGCCTTATACACACTTGGGAGACGTGGAAGAAATCTTCAATCCACTCGGTGTGTCCTTGGGGGCAAGTGAGAGTTAAGGTGTTGTCACCTAATCCTCAACTCCTCCGTCTAGGCCAACTCCTAGCGAAGCCAAGGGGGGTAGTCCCTAACAAAAATACTAAGGCTTGAACTAAGCTAAGTACAAGAAATTGAATCTAGGAGTTTATTATTCATTCAACCATCAACCATAAATTGAAATACACATAAACCAATTATTCATCCACGATATAACATCAAGCATATACTTGCATAAAAGGATACTCAGGTATGTTTGTTAGATGCAAGTAATATTAAAGTTGCTTCAAATAATAATGTAAAGTGAAGCCTGTGGCTTTGCTGAGTGTAAAATGTGAGACCAGTGCCTTAAAGAGAGTCGTGGGCAATGTAGTTCGTGTGTTTTATTAGGATAAATTGATGTTGAGTTAATGAAATTGTTTGGGCCTCCTTATGTATCATTCACCAATCTAAAACTTGTCGACCGGATGTGCCGCAGATCCAACAAGGCGAGTTGTCAGGTGATTTGACACACGCCACCTAGGGTAGTGGTCTTAGACAAATGATACCACTTAGAGATTGTCCTAATTAGTCTATCAACCACTGACCAGCCCAGCGTGTATGAAACTTACTTCTAGCAGATCAAGACTAGCTCGCAACTGGAAGGGTCAGGAACCGCACTGAGAGCTGAGGGGAATTTGTTTATTTTAAACAAGAAGTAAATAACTGAAATCGAAATGTTATGCTAATTACTAATCCACACTGACCAGGCCTCTTTTGAGGAGCTGAGGGGATGGTTTATTTGCCAACTTGAAATTTGCAAGAAATAAAGCTAATCTAGCAATTAAAATGTTACTTTCCAAAATGAAATCTGATCTATGTGAAGATTGCAGTGCTTTGTGATGAATTGAAAGATTACTTTAGCTTATCTTTAGTTATGAAAGTTGAATTTAAGCTAAAATTGCAAAATTGAGACAAACACCAAAAACATCATTCCCCCAGGGGGGATGAAGAGTGAGAGCTTGTAGCCCCACTGATTTTATTAAATAACTTGCACAAATCTTTATGGGAGTGACTTGTGGCCATTCATTAGGGGGGTCACAAGTCTTTACAATATTTTACAAATGTTTATTGTAGAAAGGGGGTGCCCCGGGGGTCCCGGATGCTCAAAATCCGCCCAAAACGGACATAATTTCCTCGTATCTGTTTGCAAACCTGCACAAAACAGAAAACAAACAAAGACAAAAGATGCCTAAAAATACTTAGGAAGTATCTTTGGTTATTAGTAGGAAAGCCCCAAAATTGACTAAGTAAACTAGCGTAAAAATTAGCAAAATGAACTAAGAAGAGCAAGCTAAAGAGCTTGTCTCCTTAGGGTCTTTTTCTGCTGTTTTAAAACAACGATATAAAGACACTCGAATTGCCAAATATGGAATTAAAAGCTTTAGGAAACGAACTATCCTTTAACTTCTAAAATTTTTGAAAGAAAAGCATGCTAAGGGAGACTTTTCCTATGTTAGATCTAAGCATTTAGATGAAACTTGAAAGTACAAACTTGGATCTAGTTTATCTTATGCATGTACACTTAGATATTCAGAAATTGAAATAAAGATAGATCTAAGCTACTTGCATTTCCAACAAAGTAACCTAAAATTTTAGATTTTTCAGAAAATTTGAGATAAGGGAGAAAGAATGCCGAACGGAAGCCAACTTTGGGCTATGGAGTCTCTTTGATGCACTTGGAAAGGGAATCCTTCCGATTAGATGGAATTGAAAATGTTAGAAGCTCAGCCTAGAGTCTTCCACTCCTCCAAATTAGAGGTCCTGTAAACTTAACACAAATCTTACAAGAAACTGTTAAAAGTAGATGCATCTACTTCCTACACATTCAATCTAGAAAACATGAATTCAAGCAAGAATGGCATGAAATCATAGATTAAATATGCTAAATAAGATCTAGTAATGCAAGCAAGCTCACTAATATCTAATTAAAAGGTTACTAACAGATATAATTGCAAAAAAGGAAGTTTACCATAATCTCAACACATCCACAAAGAAGAATTGTATCCACACATTGGTACAAGACACCAAGATTGACCTCCAAAGTCTTCAAGTTTTATTCCAATAGCCCGAGAGCGTATTACAACAACATAACTTTACATAACCAGATCTGATTACAAAGGGAGAGCTAGCTCCAATATATAGCAAGAGGGTGAAGAAGCCAAGTGAAGGAGGGCGCACCAAGTGTGAGGAGAGGGGAGCCAAGTGGTGAGGTATGGGATGCCACCTCTCCCACAGTCCCAAACAATGCCAAGTGTGAAGAATGATAGAGTGTGGGTGAGCCACCTCTCAAGTGGTTGGCTGCTCCATATGGGAATGCGCCACCTCTTAAGAGCGACGCACCTCCTCTTTGGCACATGCTTCAAATCAATAGCACACATGCCCACTTTATTGCTTTGACCAATAGAAATCATCCTTGTATTGCCACATAGCCTTTTGAGACTTTATTTGTCTCCAACATGTCCCCACATGTTTCTTTGATTTTTGCCCTTTGCTGATTTTTTTGATTTTATTTCGACTTTTTTGGGTTTTTTGAGCAAAAATGTTTTTTAAGTGATTAAAATCACTATTTTTGCTCAACTAAGTGGGTACTTAGGTAATATGGATGCTCTAGGTCCAAAAATGAGCATCCCCGTGGCATATTAAGTCCCCTAGTACCACTTTTTTAATACATCTTTATTTTTTAATTAAAAATTGCCGAATTCTGGCAAATTTTCAATTAACTGAAAAAATTAAAAAATCCTAAGGGGGACTTAGCACATTTCCATAAGACTCTAGGAGTATGTTTAGCATGGTAATTTACATTAGACACTAGGCTTAGATCCATGCTAAGACCTAACCATGGGTATATACTCCGGCTCTGGAGGGATTTAGTGAAGAAACTCATAAATTATAAATTGCCTGAACGGCAAAATATAATAAATAAGTGAAAAAACACTCCAGAGTACAATTCATGCTTAGAACTAGGTGGCTAAGACCTTTTACAAGTTCATCATGCAACATTTCTTATTACAATTTTTTATGGAAACGTGAAAAGTTTGGTCTTAATGACTGTCTGAACTTCTGAACTCTGAATTTTGAACATGAAAATGTTCAATCTTTGGCGGCTCGCTGGAAGTCCATCCTAGTGCAACTTGGTTTATAACAGCAAGCATCACCATCATCTATCCACTAATATGCTGATCCATCAACCAAAGTTGTGCAACCATGAAGAGAGAGCCAAGCCATGACAATCCATCACAAAGGAGGAATGAGTCTCCTCCAATCCAAAGTACTTAAGCGACCCAATGGAAGTACCATCCTCATGAAGTGATCATCCTGCAAATCCCTGTAATGTGTGGTGAAAATCACATGTGTAATCCTCATGGAATATGAGGGGTGACAGGGTGAACATATCATTGGGGAAACTTGAACCTGGTTGGGAGCATTAACAATGCGGGGTGACAGGGTGAACATATCATTGGGGAAACTTGAACCTGGTTGGGAGCATTAACAATGCTCATCTTTCATTGACCTAACAAGCTCCCTTTTACGAGTAGGTAGGCATTTATTTAAATATGCAATCTAATTCAATGAGGTTAAGATTTGTATGTTTGGATAAACGTAGACCTTAGACCTATTCAACTTCTATATAGAAAACAAAACTTGAGCTGTTATTCATGGGTCAATCCTAAGAGTTTATCTATTTGACATGACAAACTTCTGATAAAAAATTGTCCACATTACAAGTGATTAGATGAAACCAAATTCATACTTGAAATGAAAATAAACTGCAATAATAATTTTGGAGGGAAATATACAAGCTTATGTAGGCCTAGGAGCCTAGGATGTTTGATATTCAAGTATCAAATACTTTGTTTACTTGCGAGAATCAGGGAAGTAACTTATATGCATTTGATGTTTCTATTGTAAGTTTGCTAATTTCTTTGCCTAGAAATACTGAATTCAAACAGTAATTCTCCTAGTTCTTAGAATTAAACCAACATTTGAACTCCGAATTTCTTTGTTTTCCAGGCATCTCTTTTTGTTTGTAATAGCACATAGATGGTTAGTAAAGTAGGAAATTATCAGTAGGAGGATTTGGGTTCAAGCTTCTTCTTATTCGGTCTCCATGCTATGATAGAAGTTAATCCAACATGTGTTGTAGATGACAAAGGCCACTACAAATTTATAGCCGAAATAACAATCCTAGCTATTCTAGCGAGTGTAAAACCGAAGTCTTTCTTGTTTGATATCTATGCATAATCAATCATATAATTTTAAACTTTCTTAAAAGCATGGAAATAACATGACATTGTACTAATTCATTCTAGTTGCTTTCATGTATGATGTTACGTAGTGGTGGAAGGTTTTGGTTTTGAAATCGATAGTTTTTATGATGTTGATTTGGCTGTAGATTCTAGAACTAGATTTGTGGCTAGCTATACTTGAATCTCTTCTACTCCCATCATTAATGTATTCTCTCCTATCTCTTTTACTATTATTTACTTATATTTGTAATTGTGCTTTTAGAATATTGAGCAAAACCTGGGCTTTGATATGGGTTCTTTTTTTTTTCTCAAATATAGCAGTTTCTTTAAAGTTTTTATCATGTCTTCCTTATATTTGTTCTTTTTTTGGCCTTCTATGCAATATCTACAAGATACTTACTGGGCTTTATTATAGGTGGGAGAACTCAAGAAGCTTGTGCAAGAAGGAAAAGTCAAATATATTGGGCTCTCTGAAGCCAGTGTGGACACTATTAGACGAGCTCATGCTGTGCATCCGATCACAGCTGTTCAATTAGAATGGTCTTTGTGGACCCGTGACGTGGAGGATGACATCATTCCTACTTGCAGGTTTTTCAAGTCTAAGATTCTTGTTGATTATTTTTGACTTTCATGTATGTGTGATGAGACTTGGTCTAGTGAACGTGTGAACATGTTTTTTTTTTGAAAAATACATCATATATTTACAGAAAAATATTTATAAACAGTGAAGCAAAATGTGGAAGGCTATATACAATGGAATTCATAACCTCTTGCGTAATGCAACTATTACTGAAATAAAGTTTGAATATATTTGTACTTTTTTATTTTGTACTTTATAAGTTTATCCTTATCTCTTTTGGGTGACTTAGTCAAAATTGCTCACTCACCCACAGTTTTGTACTATTTATATATTTCTGAATACGATTGAGTGTATAGATATGTGTATAGTTCCCACAATCTCCTCTCATATTTGCATACTAGCTCTCTTGTGCTTGTCTTGTGTGTGAGTATCTTCTATTTGCTGATGCACACTGATGTTGTGCACATATATTAGAGATGAACAATCATGACCTGTAGATCTAGTTACCTCTTTGGTTTCCATCTCACACCCTTACTAGGTCTAATACCATTAGTCTTCTTACAATCAAGTTCCCAGACAATGTCACCAAATTTGGCTAGGGGAAAAACTTATCAAGGCAAAAAAATTGAGAGTTTGAATCAGCTTGGGAAAAACTCAGCAAGTACAAACATAAAAAATATACACATCTTTTTATGAGAAGAAAAATAAATTTTCATATATATCAAATTGTTCGATACCCATACAATGCAAAATACAAATTATGTCCAAAATTTCATGTGTACAATATCTCATATAGAGTATGAGTCCAAAAAGGATCCAAATTGGAACCAAAGTTTGGAAGCATAGGTAACTAAGAGCTAAGAACTATCTCCTATGCCTTTGTTTCTTGAGCCTCAAGGTTATCATAGTCCTTGGGGAGAAATATAGGAGTCTCCTTCTCAGCCAATTAATCTGAAGCAAGGTTCACATCATCCAAGTCAATTTCTGCATGATCTATGCCTGCCATTCATCATTAAATTGCAAAATATTTGGACTCTGCCTAGAATATGTTTGTTGTGGAGATGGAGATTATAATTGCAAATAATAAGCCGTTCAAGTGCTTTTGTGCTAATCTATTGGTCTTTTTGGATTGAATTTTCTCAAACATACTCCAATTGCACTAGCAACCAGAAGCATTGCAAGTTTGACTTAGGGTTCAGATGGAAAACATCTTTAGATATGGGGTATTGCTACCAAAGTTTTTCCACCAAACACCTAGTAAGTGGAAAGGGTATAAGAGTCAACTTAAAACATTGAAGATGATAAAAATACAACGAATTGTAATAAAAAATGGAATTCAGAAATTTAGCAAATTAAATCATTGATTGAGGGTACTTAGCAACATATTCTATATCTCTTGAATAGTACTAGTATAGGCAAACACTTGTGATGTTGCAGTTACTCAATGACGTGACTTTGGTGTATGTCAAAAGCCCTTTCCCAACCTCCTCATCATTAAATCTGTCCTTATCATAAAGTATGTTGGGTTGAAAAAGTAGATGTAAGGGGGAATGTAGCTACTTGTCCCATCTCTTATCAATAATCTCCCAAGAGGCATGTATTTGGCCTCATCATTCCCATTTCTATGTTTTATGGCTTCCTTGGCAAGGTCCATTGCTTCATATACGTAACTTGTTACCCTTCATACTGTATGAGAGGTAACCATATGATTTTCATCACATGATAGAGATTTCAGCATGAGCACCACTCTTCTAGTGGCATGATGTTCTAGTTCACACCTGGTTGTGACCACTTCAAATTGATCATTCAAAGCATATATGTCAGAGATCTTGCTACATGATGATCCTCCTTGCACAATGGGTATGCCCAGACTTGATGACTTCATGATGATCACTTGCATGTCATAGTTGGTTCTTGGCACATGGATGATTTTTGTACACAGGATGATAACACTCCATTGTTTCATTGCTTTCCATGGTTTCATTATGATACTTGATGTATTGGTTCTTGCTTAGGTGTGGTGATAATGTTTCCTATATTTTTCATGACCGTGGTGAACATTGGTGTAATCTTATAATGGATCATAACACTCTAAACTCTTGTTGTTTTCTTGGTTGTACCATGGTGGGTCATAATTTGAAATTTTCCTTTAGATAAGTGTTGTCATCTTTTGAGTCAAGTTGTATGTAATGTCCCTTTCCGAGTAGGAGCTCCAAAGAGGAGGGCTTAGTAGTCTAAACATCCCCGTTAGACTATAGCCAGGGAGATTCAAGGGAAAACATGGTCACTTGATGTTACTTTACTAGAGAATGTTATAATTTGAAAGTGACATTAAGTGAAAAGTGAGTAAAAGCGCCTTTAAGTGATTTTGAGCTAAAAATAGAAGGGTGCATAAGTCAGGGAGCTAAATTTAGAAGTCAACGAAGAATTAGGGTTTCGGAAACGTATATGAGGAGAAAAGCGACCTAATTCCTCATTATGCAGATTTTATGATTTGAGAGTGAGCTCTGAGGCGACTTCACAGGTTCAGGCGAATCAATGACTGTGGATTCTAGGAGCAATACACCCATAGGTTGATTTTGGTGTTGAGAGACACACCCTAGTCACTGGGGAGATCATACAGATATTCCATCGATTTTTAGCAGCAGTTACATAGGTTGCAGCAGCAAGGGCACACTTATTCAGGGTGAGGGTGCAACTTCTAAGGAGACGTAGAGATTCGACCTGTCCCAGCCAAGGAGAATCCAGGGATTCCCTTTCGACCTAGCTGAGATGAAGGCAGGG
>JASDQU011441943.1:8567-19442 GCA_032191745.1 Picea mariana | reverse complement strand
ACTTGTCAAAACTATGAAAGGCCTAGGTGAAACGATAACTAATTCTTTTCTAATCGAGAAAATATTAAGATATCTTCCTGATAGATTTAACTCAAAGGTCTCTGCTATAGAGGAAATAGTTGATCTCAAAAAGTTGACACTAGATCAACTTCTTGGAACCCTAATTGCTTATTAAATGAGAATCACCAAAGGTAAATACACTACAAGAGAGTCATCATTTAAAGTAGAGAAAAACACAGACTGCGATATAGATGAGATTGAAGCAAAGTTTGTGAGAAGACTGAAGAAAGGATCAGGCAGATACAAAGGTAAATTGCCCTTCAAATGTTTCAACTATGGTAAGAAGGTCATTTTTCATCTAAGTGTCCTCACAAAAGAAAGGATCAGACATATGACAATGAAGAGAAGCACAAACAAAAAAAGGTCTATAAAGAGAATAATTTTAAGAAGAAAATCCTTTGTGTAAACAATGATGATGATCCCTCAGACGATGAAAGAAATCACTCTTTTATTGAAGATAAAATAAATGATATCATGCTAATAGATTTATAAGACCTAAACATTGAAGATATAGGAAGTGAGTTCATTGACTATGAGGCAAACTAGATCTTGAAGGAGAACTTGTTAGTGCCATGGAAGAGATTGATAGACTCAGAGAAAATAAAATAAAACAAAAATAGTTACTGCTCAAATATGAGAAAAAAAGCAAGGAACCATCTGAAGAAATTAATATGTTTAAGGTTAAGTTAGAAGAATCTAAGAAGATTTAAAACATTCTCAAACAACAATTGAAGAAAGCCGACAAAAGGTGAAAAATTGGAGGCTGAAGTAGTGACTGTTAGAAACGATCTAGAGAAATTTTAGGCCTTATATCATTAGAATATGACAAGTATTAAAGCCTCAGAAGGATTAGCCTCCATTCTGAATCAACAAAGGAATTTAAAGTTGAAAACTGGTTTGGTTTATGAAGAGGGATCAAGTAGTGGTCAGCCAAGCAACAAATAATCCATCAAGTTTGTCAAATCTACAACTACTAACAACAACAAACCTACAAAAACAAATGAAGAGAATCAACCTCTACTAGAACTACCAAAACTGAATCTGAAGAACAAAGAAATAATACACTCTCTTCTCAAGAAAATCATCAGCATGGAAGAAATCAACCTACTCAAAGAAGACAACCATTTTATAGGTACAAAGATTTTTTCTATGGATATTGCTTTGACTGCTCTAACTTTGGACACAAAGCTGTAAACTGTTCTCTAAGATTTAGACATGAGCAATCAAGACAGCCAAGGAATAAATACATGTCTCAACAAAGAATGAGACAACCAAGTTACAAACAACGACAGACTGCAAATCATGTGATGGCTGAGAAAAAGACACAGACTAAACATAAAAATCATTATGATCCTTTATTCAATGAACCTAAATGTTACATCTGCCATAATTATGGACATAAAGCTGCAGGCTATCGCTTAAAGAACTATAAGCCAGATTCAAATCACAGAGCTGAAAACGTCAAGGTTTGGAAGAAGAATGAAAATAACAAGTGTGGATTGGTGTTGTCAGATCAAAGACAAAAACACTCATGGTATATTGACAGTGGATGCTCCAGTCATATGACAAGTGACAAAAGTAAGTTCCTATCACTCAAGGAAAATAAATCAGGGAGTTTGAACTTTGGAAACGATGCTCCAGGAAAGATCAGAGGTAAAGGTCTAGTAAGCTTAAGTAATGGAATAAGCAAAGCTCAAGATGTATTATTTGTTGATGGTTTAAAGAATAATCTTCTTAGTGTCAGTCAGATATGTGACAGAGGATGTGAAGGCACTTTCACTAACAAGAATTGTAAAATAAAGACAACAAACATAGGAGAGCTTCTTGCAAAAGGGGTTAGAGCCGAAAACAATATATATGTTTTGAAGAAAGAAAAGGATAAATTTCATTTAAGAAAAATTGATGAAAGTTGGTTATGGGACAAAAGTCTTGGACAACTAAATTTTGATCATATTTTCAAACTAAATAATGAAGATGTTGTGAAAGACCTTCCAAAAATATCTAAGCCTAATAACTTAGTATGCGAGTCCTGCCAAATGGGGAAGATGACTCATGCTCAATTCAAATCGAAGATTCCACATCTTCAGAGAAACCGCTTCAACTTTTTCATATAGATCTGTGTGGACCATCGTGAAAAGAAGGAACTGGAGGAGAATGTTACTTTATGTTTGTCATTGATGACTTCTCTATATGTACGTGGGTTGCCTTTCTGAGAGAAAAATATAATGTGTTTTAGAAGTAAAAAATGTTTAAGGCATTAGCCGAGAATCAGATAGAGGAGGAGAATTTTTGTCAAAACATTTCAAATAATTCTATGATAGACATGGAATTAAAAGAGAGTATACTATTCCAGGTACTCCTCAACAAAATGGAGTTGTAGAATGCCAAAATAGATCTATTCAGCAGATGGCAAGGGATGTGATGAATGAAAGGGACATTTCACAAACCTTCTGGGTGGAGGTTGTTCACACAGTTGTTCATATTATGAACAAAGAACATCTAAGGCCTAATAGTGATAAAACTCCACATGATCTGTGGTTTGGTCTACCTTCATCCATCAAGCACTTCAAAGTATTCGGAAGTAAATGCTACATCAAAAATAATGATGATCATCTGGGAAAATTTGATAGTAGAGATGATGAAGGTATATTCTTAGGATATGAAATGAACAGTAAAGGATACAACTACTTTAACAAAAGAATGCATAAATTAGTAGACTATATTGATGTTCGAATTGATGAAGAAGCTCCTATAACAGATCAACATAAAATAAGCACTAAGCCAGATGAAAAAGATTATGACAATAATGAAAATGAAGAACAACAAATCCCAGAGTCACAAGAAGATGATGAATTAGGTGGATAAAAGACACCCACACAAGAAGAATCAGGACAACAATCAACACCAAATCCTTCCTCCATAATTACTCAAAAGAATCATCCTGAAAGTCAAATAATTGGTGAGAAAGACAAAGGTGTACAAACTAGGAGGAGGATAATCCAAGACACTGAGCAATCATATATAGGCTTCATATCCATGGTGGAACCCAAGAACTTCAATGAATCCAGTGAAGATGTAAATTGGTTAAAATCAATGAATGAGGAACTGGACCAGATTGAAAAGAATGACACTTGGGAATTCATTCCTAGGCCAACAAATAAAAATGTAATAGGATCCAAATGGGTCTACAAAAATAAGATGAATGAGAAAGGAAATATTGTAATAAATAAGGCTAGATTGGTCTGCAAAGGATATGCTCAAATAGAAGGACTGGAATTTGATGAAACATTTTCACCTGTAGAAAGATTAGAAGCTATTAGAATGTTTCTTACCTATGCTTGTCATAAACAGTTTAAAGTCTATCAAATGGATGTCAAGTCAGCTTTTCTAAATGGAGATCTAAAAGAAGAAGTCTATATGGAAAAACCAGAGGGTTTCCAGCTGTCAGATAACCATGACTTTGTATGCAAGCTGAATAAAGCCTTATATGGGTTGAATCAAGCTCCTTGTGCCTCGTATTACAAACTGGATAAGTATCTTCAAGACAAAGGGTTCAAGAGAGGAACGATTGACAACAATATATATATCAAAACAGAGGGTCATGATTTTCTCATTGTGTTGGTCTATGTAGATGACATCATCTTCAGAAGCAATAATGCTTCGTCAGTACAATGGTTTGCCTCTACCATGCAGTCTGAATTTTAAATGTCTATGATAGGGGAACTGTCATGTTTTCTTGGTTTGCAAATTACTCAGAAGTTTGAAGGATTATTTCTTTCTCGGGAGAAATATTTAAGAGAAATGTTGAAAAGTTTTCAAATGAAAGATTCTACACCTATGAGCACACCTATGGTCATTGGATGCAAGTTAAGCAAGGATGATGACTCACCTGATGTTGATCAGAGCTCATATAGGTCTATGATAGGCAATCTATTGTACATCACAACATCACGTCCATACATAATCCATGTTGTTGGAATGGTAGAACGGTATTAGGTCGCACCTAAACAAAGTCATTTGTTAGCGGTCAAAAGAATATTCAGATACTTGAAAGGAACAATGAAATATGGCCTATGGTATCCTAGGAATCATAATTTTCAACTATCATTCTATTCATATGTTGATTGGGCTAACTATGTGGATGAAAGGAAAAGCACGAGTGGAGGTGCATTCTTCTTAGGATATTCTCTTGTAGCATGGTTGAGCAAGAAGCAAGGTTTCATTTCCTTATCGATTACAAAAGCTTAATACATTGCGGATACCACTTGTTGTACCCAAGTATTATGGATGATTTAGACACTTGCAAAGTTGGAGGTAAAGTATAATGCACCAATCCCAATCCACTGTGATAATACTAGTGCAATTAGTTTGTCAAAGAATCATGCATTTCACTCCAAGACAAAGCATATACCCATAAAGTATTACTTCTTGAGGGAACAGGTGACCAGCACTGTTGTTTCTTTGCATTATATTCCATCCAAATATCATATTGCTGATATCTTCACTAAACCACTTGCAAAAGCTCAGTTTGACTATCTACACCAGAAGTTGGGAGTGAACTTGTTACCAAGTTAAAAATTCCATATTGTCAGGGGGAGTATGTGTTGGTTGAATATCTGATACCTCCAAAAAATACTGCAATCGCTTAGGGGGAGCATGTTTTCTTTGACATTGATGTCAAAGGGGGAGAAAAGGAGTGGTTTGGATACTACAGTTGGAGATCTAAGCAGCTTGTCAAGGTTGCCATCAATGCCAAAGGGGGAGATTGTTGGCATGTTTACAGGAAGAGTGTGTTTGTCATTGATGGAAAGAGTAGAAGGTGAAGAAGAAGGAATCATAATCTCAAGAGGAGGAGAGAACAATATGCATAAAAATAGTATGCAAAAATCAAAGATCAGAAGAGATAGCGCTTTGCACTTTCCAAAAGTGCAACCAAGGTCTAAGAGATGATCTCGCAGGAGGAGAAAAGGTTGAGCCTTTGAACACTTAGAAAAATTTCTACGTCAGAGAGATCATAAATCTCAGGAGGAAGAATGAAAATGGCCATTGGATCACCAATCCCAAATACCTGATGAACATTAGTTCAGTGCCCAGTGACCAGAGGAAGCGTAGAGGAGAAGTATAGATCTGATCCATTGGATCTGAGCGTCAAGGATCAACAATCATTGGATCCAGAAATAAATTCATGAATGTTAAACCTTTGGATGAGTGTAGGAGAGTGGACTTGTCAAAGTCCCAAAGTAAGAAGGGACCATCCATCATTAAGACTAATAGGTGGCACACGATCCTCAACTCTGGAGAAAATCACTTCGAGGATTTTTCAGTTTGAGACTTGAAAAACCCGAAGTCTGGAGAGTCAGATAGCTGGAGAAAATGACAGTTGTTAGATCATTTTTGAAGTGGAAGGATAGAATAAGCTAGAAAATCAGCATCACATAAAGATCGAGTCGTCGATCTAAGAACATGATTGATGAACAACATTTAGTTTGGGTCTAAAAGTTATGAGGAGGTTACTATTCGAGGATTCTCACTTCAGAATAATTGTCAACTTGAAAAGTCGAAATACATGAAGTCCCGATGGCCGAAGTCTCGAAGTGAATGAGGATCCACGTCAGCAAGGACATGTGGCACAATCAAACAATGACAAGTGTCAATTTGATTCATCATTTCAGGTACATGCAAATCACAAATCCGAGTGACATGTGGCAGCTACTAGGCTCACGACATGTCATCAAGTGACATCACTCTAGGAGTTTTACTTCGAAAGATTTACCACCAAAATTTTCCCAAATTTATGAAGTCCCGAAGTTGTTTGGGGTCATCCATCGTTGAGGAGGACAGGTAGCGCAAGATCCACAACTTCAAAAGTTTGTGGATGGGGAGAATGTGAAAATCGCCAAAGACAAATCTTGATCGTTGATCGTCAAGGGGAGTACGTGTCAGCTGATCTGAGATTTTAGAGAAATCTCACTTAAGGATTTCCAAATGAGACTTGAGAATTTTGAAGTCCGAAGATGTGAAAGGATCGTGACCATTGATCCGAAAGGGACACACGTTAGTGGATTGTCAGCTCTAGGGAAAAGCAAAGGAAGGTTGAAAGGTTGGAAATTTGATATTTTTGAACCTTTAATACCTGAAAGGATCGTGATCGTTGATTCGAAAGGGACACACGTCAATGGATTGTCAACTCTGAGGAAAAGAAAAGGAAGGTTGGAAAGTTGAGATTTATAAACCACGAACACCCGAAGGGATTGTGACCATTGATTCGAGAAGACCACACGTCATTAGATCATGGACTCCGGGAGAAATTCTCTGGGAGAAAACGAGAGTTTGAGAACTGAAATTCCTGAAGGCTGGACTCGCGGAGGAGATCCTGATCGTAGATTAAGGAGGAAAGGTGTCTGTAGATCATACCCTCTGAAAGTTTTTCCCATGGAGGAAACTAGGAATTGAGACTTGAAACTCCCAGAGCCCGGATCACGAAGTACATCACAGTCGTTGATTCAGGAAGGACATATCTGAACTGTTAGTTCAGGAGCACCATCAAGATCATGAGATCGATGGTCCCATTTCATTGTGAAGATTGAAGGTGCATGAACGTTAATGAGTTGAGGGCAGGCCGCAATTGAAACCATGATTTTGGAGAAAGGACACTTGGAGGCTCAAGCTAAATTGCGGGGAGAAAAGAAGTTTGGTCTAAAACACCTTTGGAGGCACCCATAATTGCATGGTCACATGAGCTCATCACCCAAAGTCATATGGAGGGAGAAGCTAGCACGTCGCTAAGCTCCACTTCGGAGTTCTAGAGATTGGGAGTTGGGGGAGTCGGGGTGACTCACGACAGATGACCTGAAACACGAAGTCCCAAAGTAATTGGCCCCAAGTCATCGCCTAAGGTCATGAGAAGGAGGAGTCTTAGGAGCTAAAGGAGCCAAAACCGACTGACTGTAAATGCCAGAGAAGACAAAGAATTCTGCCTGACGAAGAAGCAAAAGATTCTCAGGATAATTGCCAGAGAAGCCAAATAACCTTGAATAATGGCCAGAGAAGATGAAGATTTTGTATGATGATCGGGAAGATGACTTGACATATGAATGACATGAAAAATAGAGAAGAGACAGAGTGTCTTTTGGATAGTGAGGCATGTTAGTAGGATGAGATGTAGTGGAGAATCGAAAATGGAGATCGGTGGCATAGTGAATATTATGCAGAGTCAACGCAGAGGATAAAAGTAAGAAGATAATTTGAACAGTGGCAATGGCTGAGCGCATGAAGAAAAAAAGAAGAGCATAGAATCTGAACTATGTAGAAGAATAACAGAGTATAAAAGCTAAAGAAGGCAGAGGAGTCAAGGAGATGCAATAGACCATATCAAAGACACAACAAGTAAGTAAAGTTTTGTAAGATTCAATCAAGGTGGTAGGGTGGTTCTAGAGAGGATTGCAGTCCTCTAAATTCTAGTTAGTGATAGAAGATATTATGGGAGTTGGTGCTTCCCTCTAGTGGGTGCTAGAGAAACCTGGGAGTTGGTGCTTCCATCCAGTTGGTGCTCTCTGCAATTTGTAGCTTGCTATCAGAGGTTGTAGCCTCATATTTGAGTTTTAGCTAAAAGACTGTGATGTACATGAAATTTGGTGCCTCATATTTGAGTTTAAGCTAAAAGACTGTATTGTTTATCTATGCATGTTAAGTGATTACTAACACATTAAATAATAATAAAGAAAGATTCAGAAAAGAACAAAAGGTTTCAATCTTATATTAAAACTCATTCACCCCCCCTCTCAATTATATTTCCAACAATTGGTATCAGAGAAGGTTCCTTTTATTTATAGGTAGATCAGTAAGCTTAAACATGACAATTCATGAAGGAACTTCAACCAATAAGGTCCCCCTATTCATTGGAACAAACTTTTCATTCTGGAAAGTTAGGATGAGAACCTACATAATGGATTTAGGTGAAGATGTTTGGGATGTGGTTGACACTGGTTATGTTAAGCCAGTTGTACTAACTAATAAGGATGACAAGCTAGAATTCATCTTCAACGCTAAAGTTATGAATGATATTTTGAGAGGGCTTACAGAAGCAGAATTTGTCAAAGTCATGCACTGTGATTCAACAAAAGTTATGTGGGACAAGATGATAAGTAGTTATGAAGGTGATGAAAATGTGCAAGACGCAAAACTTCAGACTCACAGACTGAAGTTTGAGCAGTTAAAGATGGATGAAGATGAAACTATCAGTAATTACTTCTTACGTATAGAAGAAATTGTCAACACTATGAAATGCCTAGGTGAAACGATAGTTGGTTCATTTCTAATCCAGAAAATATTAAGATCTCTTCCTGATAGATTTAAGTCAAAGGTCTATGCTATAGAGGTAATAGTAGATCTCAAAACGTTGACACTAGATCAAATTCTTTGAACCCTAACTTCTTATGAAATGAGAATCACCAAAGGTAAATCCACTACAAGAGAGGCATCCTTTAAAGTAGAGAAAAACACAAACTCCAATATAGATGAGATTGAAGAAAATTTTGTGAGAAGACTGAAGAAAGGATCAGGAAATACAAAGGTAAAATGCCCTTCAAATGTTTCAACTGTGGTAAGATAGGCCATTTTGCATCTAAGTGTCCTCACAAAAGAAAGGATCAGACATATGATGATGAAGAGAATAACAAACACAAAAAGGTCTATAAAGAGAATAATTTTAAGAATAAAATCCTTTGTGTAAACAATGATGATGATCCCTCAGATGATGAAAGAAGTGATTATTCTATTGAAGATAAAATAAATGATATAATGCTAATAGATTTAGAATACCTAAACACTAAAGATACATGAACTGAGTTCGTTGATTGTGAGGTAGAAGTAGATCTTGAAGGAGAACTTGTCAGTGCCATGGAAGAGATTGTTAGACTCAGAGAAAAGAAAAGAAAAGAAAAACAGTTACTACTCAGATACGAGAAAACATGCAAGGAACCATCTGAAGAAATTAATATGTTGAAGGTTAAGTTAGAAGAAGCTAAGAATATTGAAGACATCCTCAAACAACAATTGAAGGAAGCTAAAACAAAAGGTGAAAAATTGGAAGTTGAAGTAGTGACTGTCAAAAAAGATCTTGAGAAATTCCAGGCCTTATATCATCAGAATCTGACAAGTATTAAAGCCTCATAATGATTATCCTCCATTCTAAATCAACAAAGGAATTCAAGGTTGAAAACTGGTTTGGGTTATGAAGAGGGATCAAGTAGTGTTCATCCAAGCAACAAAGAATCCATCACGTTTGTCAAATATACAACTAATGACAACAACAAACCTGCAGAAACAAAGGAAGAGAATCAGCCGCTACCAAAACTACTAGAACTGAATCTCAAGAACAAAAAATAATACACTCTCTGCTCAAGAAAATCATCAGCATGGAAGAAATTGACCTGCTCAAAGAAGACAACCATTTTCCAGGTACAAAGATTTTTTCTATGGATATTGTTTCTACTGCTCTAACTTTGGCCACAAAGTTGTAAACTGTTCTCTAAGATTTAGACATGAGCAATCAAGACAACCAAGTAATAAATACATGTCTCAACAAATAATCAGACAACTAAGTTACAAATAACCACATACTTCAAATCATGTGATGGATGGGAAAACGATGCAGACTAAGCATAACAATCATTATGATCCTTTATTCAATGAACCTAAATGTTACATCTACCATAATTATGGACATAAAGATGCAGACTATCTCTTAAAAAAATATAAGCTAGATTCAAATCACAGAGCTGAAAACGTCAAGGTTTGGAAGAAGAATGAAAATAGCAAGTGTGGATTGGTGTTGTCAAGTCAAAGACAAAAAGACTCTTGATATATTGATAGCAGATGCTCCAGCCATATGATAGGTGAAAAAAGTAAGTTCCTATCACTCAAGGAAAATAAATCAGGGAGTGTGACCTTTGGAAATGATGCTCCAGGAAAGATCATAGGTAAAGGTCTAGTAATATTAAGTAATGGAAGAAGCAAAGATCAAGATGTGTTATTTGTTGATGGTTTAAAGAATAATATTCTTAGTGTTAGTCAGATATGTGATAGAGGATGTGAAGTCACTTTCACTGCCAAGAATTGTAAAATAAAGACAGTAAACACAGGAGAGATTCTTGCAAAAGGGGTTAGAACCAAAAACAATGTATATGTTCTGAATGAAGAAAAGGAGAAATGTCATTTAAACAAAATTGATGAAAGTTGGTTATGGCACAAAAGGCTTGGACACCTGAATTTTGATCATATTGTCAAACTGAATAATGAAGGTGCTGTGAAAGAACTTCAAAAAATATCTAAGCCTAATAACTTAATATGTGAGTCCTACCAAATGGGGAAGTTGACTCGTGCTCAATTCAAATATAAGAGTTTAACATCTTCAGAGAAACTGTTTCAACTTGTTCATATGGATCTGTGTGGAACATCGCGAAAACAAGGAACTGGAGGAGAACGTTACTCTATGCTAGTCATTGATGACTTCTCCAGACGTATGTGGGTTGCCTTTCTAAGAGAAAAATCTGATGCGTTTGAGAAGTTCAAAACGTTTAAGGCATTAGATGAGAATAAGACAATAATAAAGTTAAAGAAAGTTCTCTCAGACAGAGGAGGAGAATTTCTGTCAAAAGATTTCAAATAATTCTGTGATAGACATGGAATTAAAAGAGAATATACTATTCCAGGTACCCATCAACAAAATGGAGTTGTAGAATGCCAAAATGGATATATTCAATAGATGGCAAGGGATATGATGAATGAAAGAGACATTTCACAAACCTTCTAGGT
>JASDQU011441942.1:10631-31823 GCA_032191745.1 Picea mariana | reverse complement strand
TAGTTTACCATGGGCGCGATGCGCTTTTTAATCTTTTTAGCCAACTTTGTATAGTTTTGGCCCTTTTGATGTGCTGTGGAGTTAATCCTTGTGCCATGGATGATTGTTTTTCTGTGTTTGATGATGTTGAGTTCTTGTCGCCCTGTGCGGACGAAATTTCAGTGATAACAACAATAATGCTACATGTTCCTTGAGTAGGCTATATATTGTCCAATCATCCATATGGACTTCTATAAATTTGTGAATGAACTCTCTAAAAGTTGCTATCACAATTTTTGAAAAAATTGCATGGGTGTTCTTTAAGACAAATGGCATCACATTGTATGCGAAGGATCCCCATTATTTTATGAAAGTGGTTTTATTTTTGTCCTCTTCAGTGATCCTTACTTGGTGGTATCCTGAAAATATATCTATGAATGAGTATGCTTCCTTCCCCGCAACCTATTCTAGCACCTCATCTGTAAAGGGTGTTGGGAAAGGTTCATGCACATAGGTAGAGTTGAGACTTTTGTAGTCTACACAGACTCTAATATCCTCTGTGCCTTTCTTGCATTGAATAACTATCAGGCTAACCTACTTTGCTTCTTCTATTGAAAAAATGAGACCTTCTTCCAACATCTTGTCTATCTCCTTCTTAACCTTCTCTTTTACTCTAGGGTTAAGACAGTATGGTCTATGTCTGATAGGCTTGGATCATGGTTTCAATTCAATCTTCATTTCTCCCATAACTCCTTTGATTCCCTTTAATTCTAAAAAATTCTTTGGGAACAAATCCTCATATTCCTGCAACAAACTCTGTATTTCTTGAATGGTTTTCTCATTCCAGTAGTCTCCCACCATAGCTATCTTGGGTTGCTCTGTGGTCCCTATATTTATTTTGTGTAATTTTAATGGGTATTGTAGGAGCTATTAGTTTGGTTGGGTATGATGTTTTTAATTTCTCTGCTCCCCTCTGTCTCATTGATGGCTAGGTTCCTCAATTCCCCTAAGTCATCTAGGATTTCTGAATCTCTGCTAATCTGATAACATTCTATAGGTTTCTCAGTTGAAGGCAAGTGGATATTAGTCTGAAGTTATTGGTTATATTTGGCACATACCACTAAGTTTGATTTTTGAGTACAATTATCTGTAAAGGGAAATTCTTTAATATTTTGCAGGACTACTTCAAGCTCAGGGTACTTACTTGTAAATGAGAAGTCCTTGCAAAATTGAGCTGCCAGTGTTTGCTAGTCGTTGGTTTGTCTTTTGGTTTCCTCATGTATAAACCAAGATTTATGGATTGGACCTAGGGAGTCAGGAAATACCTGAACCCAAAAGTGATAGGTTGTTCCCACAACTTGCCACTGTGTCACACACTATTCAATATGTATTCTAGGATCTGATTCTCCATTGAACAGTTGCACAACTTGGAGATCTGTCTGCATATCTGATTCCCGCTGCTCTTTATTTTGGAACCTGTACTTGATAGCTTGCTTCACCTCGTCCCAAGTTCTGAGTATGGATTTATGATTAGCCCACCATCTAGTAGGGATGTTCTAGAAAGCTACATCAAGTACCAAGATTCTTTGATCTTCTACTACATTTTATTCCATGTTGTGCAAATAAATCTCTTGATATGATGTGCCATCGTATACTGGGTGTTCTCTAACTTCGGTCCCAACCCATTTGGTCACTCTGATAGTTGCAAATATTCTTGAGAATATTTTGTGCGAACCTTGTTTCCAACTCTCAAAATCCAATTCTGAGTCTTCATCTGCTGACACTATGCTTCTCCAACTTGCTAATCCATCAACAATAGGATTTATATAATTGTTTCTTGTTCCTGCTGTTATAGTGTACAACTGGTCCAAGTCTTCTCTCTCCATATTATTGTCTGTTGGTTCTGTATACATGGGTCCTGTAATGTCCCCAAGGCCGAGCCCTATTGTAAATCATGTTTTATAAGCTGGTGAGCCAAGTTAATATAAGATGGTGGGATTATGTGATTATTAGGCCAAAGAGCCTAAGTGTTGAAGGCCAAGAGCCTGATTTTGTACATGTATCTATGCAGAACATTAATAAAATTATAAACACCACTACGTGCAGACTGACCACGATGAATGAGTGATGGGGGACTAAGCTTCCATAGAGTGGGAAAGGGATTAGGGGTTGGAAGGTGGGAAGAGGAGCTAAGTGTTGAGCATAGGGGCTTAAGTCCTTGGGAATAATATTTTAATATTATTCCAAAAATACCATGTGAAATATATGTTTTATCCTATGCTCTTTTGGAATGACAAGTGACTTCCAAATGGGGAGGAATGCATGCTGATGTAACGCATGAAGTTTCATGGGTGACAAGTGTCAACCCAAGTGCATGTAGTTAAAACTGCTGAATTGAGCCGTGATGGGGGTTCCTCCTCCATTCCATCGTCGACTGTCTGAACGTGAGTCCCGTATGACTTCTACAAGATACCCTCGTGCAATTCTAAAATCGGGGAAAAGGTCTGTGTTGATTCCTGGGAAAGTCGGTACACCCTCTATTCTAAACTGTCGAGCCTATGTCAACCCCTCTGTGGATTGCTGGTCATGCGTCCCTGAGAAAACCATAATCGTGAGTCTATTCTGTGATTGTTGAGTTAGTTGGATTGAAGTATGTGATTGTCACCTATTTGGGAAGCCCATGAATGTATACCCAGTTGACTGTTGTGGCCACGCAGTGCTAGACTACGCATGGCTTGCTGACCAGTGTAAGTTCATGCTGAGCCTATGTGTAACCTCTCTCCAGGTGAAGGAGGTGATTTTTATTGAAGAGACAGGTTTTAATAAGCCTGTGAGAGAATCTCTCCAGGTGAGAGAGTGCATGGAGGAAGGAGAGAGCTCCTGGAAGGAACCCTGTAGCTACCACAGAGCTTGGAGATTTCCGGTTTGGCCTGTTGCTGAAGCCCAAGGAAAGGGAGGTTAGCAGCCGAAGGACTGTCTAGGTGACAAAGAAGGTGTATACTCCTAGAGTGGGATAGGCATGTGGGGAAGGAGAGTCTATGGGCAGTGGGCATAGGTGGTTCCTGGGAGAGAATCCTCCCTCTTTTACGTGTATTCTTCCAAAGAGAGTTTGTTGGGAAGTGGTTTTCTACCAGAGAGAGTCTAGAACCAACTACGGAGCTCTGATAATTCCTGATCCGGCCTGTTGCCAAGACCCAGAGAGGGAGGTGAAGCACCGATGGACTGTGCTTGTGAAGGTGTATACTCTCAGGTGGAGCAGGCATGTGGGCAATGAGAGTCCGTGAGTAGTGGGCGTAAGAAGGCATCCTGGGAAGAATCCTTTAAGTTGTTCTATGTTGTTTTCTCTGTAACCTCAGCCTAGCCTAGGATTCTTTGCCTTGGAGTGGAGCTTAGTCCCAGCTCAGGGGTGACCCACTGTTGAGCTTGATGAGCAACGTGGTCTAAGGCTGGGAGGTTCCTGGAAGGCATGCACGTGGTTGGTGGAATTACCACAGTTTCAAAGATAAGTATCAGCTTATGTTAAATGTTATGTTTTGCATGTCTGTGATGCTTATATTTTATCATGTATTATGTTGTGCAGATGAATTATTGTTATTGCCAGGGAATATTTGTGTTAGCATTAATTCTTATTCTTACTCTGAGTCAAATGTGTTTCATTTGATTTAAATTCATGTTATCAATCAAGTATGATAATGATGTTGTTCCGCATAGTAGCATCTGCCCGGCCAGTGGGTTGGATGACGGCCAGGGGAGCGTTAAAGAATGGTATCAGAGCCAAGCTTTCAACGTTGAGCCTAGATGGGCCAGATAAGTGGTCTTCGGACCAAAAGTTTTGAGAAGAAATTGTGTCGGGAGGGCCAATTTCAAACCCCAGAATGTTCCTGAGTGTCAAGGAGTCACTTGACCATGTTACAAAGCTCAGGAGGTTTAGCAGTATTTTAGAATCGAAATTGGTGTGGTATATGGCCATCGGGAGAGAGAGAGAGCTCAATGCATGAAGTGTTGGAGCCATAGGATCTGTTCAAGAGGAAAGGAGAACCCTCATGACCGTCAGATATAGAGAACGTGCATGAGGTTTAAAACCCTTTGAAGTTTCACAGGAGTGTGGAAATCGCGGTACGTGAAATCCCAAAATGATCTACACCATAAATCGTAGGAGAGGAACTTGATCATTGGATCTAGTAGATTAATATACCGTAATTTTGTTAAGCGGTGGAAAAATCTGGGTGGCCAGAATCTGGGCGCCTAGATCTACGACCAGGGTTCCATTCTGGACCCCCTTCGTCATTCTACCTTTAACAAGGGGGGGGGCTTGGAATTGAGCGCGCAGGTTTCGACGGCTTGTATTGGGGTGCTCGGATCTATAGACAAGATTGGATTCCATACCCCTTTGAAACCTTTCTACCTTTAATAAGGGGGGGGGGGTCCGGATTGGGCGACTTTGTGTGGATGCACGAAACCCGATGCCCAAAACGCCGAAAACATCTGCGTCGTGGATCTGAGAGAGGTCTAACCGTTGGATTTAACTTGAAATGGACGTGGACACATGGGTGTGTACCACGTGCCAGTGGGTCAAGAAGAAAAGTGAGAGTGGTGGGACCCTTGCCATGGTGGATGTGAGAGACAGTTGTGCTCTCTGGACCCGGAGGGTAAGGGAAATAGAATTTCAGATTTTGGGGGTTGGAGAGGGAAGCGAGTATGAGAACTTCGAGGATCAAAACCCCGAAACCTGAAGTCCCGAAGTCCTGAAATATTTGAAGATGGAAGAAACACAATGGATTTTAACCATTGGATGTTGGGTAAACATAGACTATTGATCCACCCAATTTACGTGAATTCGGTAAATCGAAACTTCGGGAGATAACTGTGTGTGACTTAAACTCTTTGAAGGCTGAAGACCCGAGTAGAACCTAGTAGTCTAGCACTTGGTCATGACCCTTGGTCACATGGGTAGGGACTAAGAAAGAGGGAGCTATCACCCAAAATTACAGAGCCGAGCAGAGCTCAAAAAATTCATGAAATTGAAACATTTTCTTAAATTGGATTGTTTATGAATGATGAAGGAATTGTCAAGAAATGAAGGCCTGACAAATTCTAGTCGTTTGTGCATTTGTATTGCAGAAGGTTGATGAGTTCCAGAACTAATTTGAATTGACACAAAGTGAAAAGAAATGGAAGAGACACATAATGCTTCTAGTTTAGAAAACGAAGCTCAGAAGAGATAATGTAGAACTTTTGTATGTAGAGTGTGCATATCCAGCGCAAGGAGTGCTTTTAGAGGGAAATTGTTTTAAGTTCAAAAGACTCCAGGAGACGAGTGTAGAGGGTGCCAGGAGGGCACCAGAAAGTATTTTGGAAAACACCATCGAAGCCTTTGAAATATTCAAAATCCTTCAAGTTAGGGAGGAAGTCAAGTCCAGAAGAATTGACGCCAAGATATTTGGAAAGAAGTCATTGAGAATCTGAATGGATGGTAGGAATCCTTGGAGGTAAGACTATGCAGAGGAAAGCACCGAGAAAATAGAATCACTGAGGGTTCTGTGGAAGCTCTGCCAAGAGGGCATTGAGCAAGTGCATAGAGTGCACATAAGAACTCTATTATGAGATCAGAGGAAGGAGAAGTGTCGAGAAGGAAGACAAACTTTCTGAGAATTATGTAAGACTCTTCCAAGAGGGCATTGAGAAAATGCATAGGATGCATTGAGGAGAACTCTATTTTGATTTCAGTGAGAAGACAAAGTCACCAAGGATTCTGGAGAAATTTGCCAAGAAGGGCATCGAGTTGGTGCAAGTGTGAATAGAAAGAACTCTTTCAAGTTCTGAGATAGGAGAAGTGTCACAGGAAGACACTCATAGGGTTACTGAACACCCTGTAGGCTCAACAAAGCGTGCTTTAGAAATAACTTTCCAAAGGGCACCAATCTCCATTTGAAGGAGAAGGCAAGGGTTGAATCCCTTAGAGGTTCAAGTTCTGAAGCTCAGGAAGGATAGTGCTATTGTGCACAGAGTAACAACAAAGAGGAGTAGGTGGTTGAGAAACCCTTCGAGGTTTCACAGTCGACAAAGCTCAGGAGGGACAATGTTCCTAGAACACAGGCGACATTCAAAGCAATTGAGCTCGTAGGGAAAGTGAAGGTCGAGGCCTTTGAAACTTTGAAAAATATTCCAAGGGGAAGGAATAAGTTCTAAAGCTCAGGAGGGAGCATAGATGTCATTAGATCAGATAGAGAGGAAGAGATCTGGGCTGTCAGATCTAGTGCAAAGAAGCGATAGTCATCGGATCCGGAGGAAGGCACACAGAGTTTAACCTCTGGAAGGTCGCAAAGGAGAGGAGCCATATGGACGGTGGAGACACTTCGTGGAGGAAGTTTCAAAGTTACGAGAGTCATTGGATCTTGTAGAGCAGCGATGGGATTAAGGCCAAGTATCTTTTGATACTCTAAAGCTTAGAAAGCATAGCAACCTTTAGATCCGGGTCAACGACAGTCGTTGATCTCATTCAATAAATCACGAATTCAGGGTTCATGAGTTTCGGAGGGCAGACCAAATTCTTGGTTCCATGAAGTCCCGAGTCATGAGGAGTAGGGAAGGAGATCCAAACTGTTGGATCTAAGCCATGGGAGAACCATTGGATCAGAACCTCTACGTGGTATCGTGTATCACGGGTTTGGGGGTTGAAATAAATTCTTTTTGACTGCGAGTTCACGAAGTGCCAAGAGCTGAGGGATTGTAGAACATGTGGCACATACGTTAGGTGGGGACCGTGTGGTTGAAAAGTGGCGTAACAATAAGTGCCTAGAGAAAGGGGAAGCGGGTGACAGGTGATGGACACACATCGCCTGGAAAGGAGTCAACTCATTGTTGACTTTTGTGTGTCGGGGATTCGTAAAGGAGGAGCACGTGGGCTCAAAACTCCAACTCATGAAGTCACGAGTTGCGAGTAGTGCTAGCACTTATCCCTAGCTAGTGGTTATGTGTGGAAGACACTAACAAGGAGGAGCCATACCCATATCACATCTCGGGTATCGACGTTTGGAGAAAGAGGAGTCTAGGGTCTTCGACTCACGAACTCGCGAGTTGCGAGAGGTGCTTTCACTAAGGTAAGGTCGTGGTTGGATGGAAATGTGAGGCTCACGCCTGACATCAAGTTGCGCAGGGTGGGTTTTTGTGAAGGACCTGTGGATTGGATTCATTGGAGGTTCCAGCAGGGAATCAAAGGAGCCGATTCGGCTCGAGGAGAATTTAGAACGATCCTGTGTGGATCTTGGCCCAAGGGTCAGAGGTTTGCGTCAGAGCTGAAGTGTTGGTTATAAGTTTGATAAAAGAAGCATGAAAGATTCTACTTCTATCAGATATTCAATTAGTACAATTATTAATGGAAGCCATGCAGGTATGAGTTTTTATCTCTCTTTTTGCATAATTGTTGAAAGGAAATTTTGGTAAGAATTTCCTCAGCCAGAGATATGTTAAAAAAATCACATGATTATATGATTGAATAAATACCAATACTAGATGTGGAAAAGGCTGTAGGCTTGTATTAATTCAAATATTTTTAGCTTCTGAATGCACACATTGACATAGTAGAATGTCATGTTAATTTGGTTATGGGGTAATAAACAAAGAATTAAAGATAAAAACTAGTTGTAGGAATAAATGCCAGTAAGCTAGTGATGTATGAGACCAGGACCTGGTTGAATATGACAAGGTATGGAGAATGTGGCAACACATTGGCTATAATTCCAACTCATGGATGGTGAGATACACGACCGATATAGAGAGCATTATGTAATTCAATGCAAGGTTCACGAATAAGAATGCATTGAGAATTGCACTCATGCATAATGAGCGATATAATTGTATACTAAATGTAATGTTTGAATATGTTTTGTAAGTACATACATATATATTATTGCATGGAAATAATTATACTAATGGCTGAAATGTTGCTAACCCCTGAAGTTGAGAACATTTTAGAAACTGTTAAACATTGCAATAGGAAAGTTACAAGCTAGGTAGTCACAAGAATAGAGACTACATAGAATTTTATGTTCAGAAAATTGAAATAATGAATTTACTGTTGTTAATTTTGAACAAGCATATGCATAGAATGATGAGTCATTCTATTTGGTCAAGTTGTTTGGTAATTGT
The DNA here is from genome assembly GCA_032191745.1 of Picea mariana. Lineage (NCBI taxonomy): Eukaryota > Viridiplantae > Streptophyta > Pinopsida > Pinales > Pinaceae > Picea > Picea mariana. The sequence continues at coordinate 23,696 of JASDQU011441942.1, read as the reverse complement.
GATTGAATTTCCAGGTGCAGGAAATTCTAAGATTATTGCATAAGATGTTGTACATGTTGAATTATGATGTACAAAAAATACTGACAATTTGTTGGCAGTATGCAAGATGAAGTCTTGCAGGAAAATTGTATGCAGTTTGATGCCTGTGGAAAATCACAAGGATGGTTGCATTCATAGTGTGGCAACAACCAAGATGAATCATGAAGTAGAATGTCATGTTTTGGGAATAAAAGTTGAATTTCATTTCGAACTAATTGGAATTCCTAAATGAATTCCTTTATGTTCTCTCAGGATAACTGCATGTGGTTGATGCAGATGAGATGATGTTGATAAAAGTTAAATGTTGGCTACAAAGAGTATCTCAGGAAGATGTTGCTTGGAAACCTTAGAAGGCAGTTGGAACTCCTAGAGCCACGGTGCTCTGAGACTTCTGGTCCAGCCTGTTGCTGAATCCCAAGGAAAGGGAGGTGTATCACCGATGGACTGTGCTTGTGAAGGTGTATACTCCCAGGTGGGATAGGCATGTGGGGAATGAGAGACTGTTGGTTGGAGTACTGTCGAGGTTTGAATGGTTGGAGTGCTACTAAGGTCTGGTACCTTGGCCTAGACCATGTGGATAAGGATTGTGGACCATGGCTATCTTGGGAAGCCATTGCCCTGATGGAGTCATAGAACTGCTCCAGGGTGGAAGGTCTTCTCACTCAAAAGATAAGTACAATTCTCTATTTTTTGTATGTTGTGTATGTTGTATACAATTTTAATGTTATTAAATTTGTTTGTATATACATATATATACATTGCATATATGCTTGCATTACCGCATCGATGACTATACCTAAGGTGTCTCATATTTCATTACTTAAGAAATATATATACCCGATGCTAATCATGTAATCGATTGGAATATGATTAAGGTGGAACCAGAAGGTGTCCTGCAAATGCATCCTGTGCGCATATTGGATAGGAAAATAAAATAAATCTAGAATCAAGATATTGAGCTTGCAAAGGTCCAGTGGACCAGGTACGCTCCTAAGGACGTGACATGGGAGCATGAGGATGCTATATGGGCGTAATACCCGCATATTTTTGAATATTTTGGAAATCTTGTTGATGCTGTGTGAAAGTTGCATTGATGACAGTGCAAAAATAAGGGAGGGGGATTGTAATGTCCCCAAGGCCGAGCCCTATTGTAAATCATGTTTATGAAATGAATTGTAATTATGTTTTATAGGCTGGTGAGCCAAGTTAATATAAGTTGGTCAGCTTATGTGATTATTAGGCCAGAGAGACTACGTGTTGAAGGCCAAGAGCCTAATTTTGTACATGTATTTATGTAGAACGTTAATAAAATTATAAACACCACTGCGTGTAGACCGACACGATGAATGAGTGATGGGGGACTAAGCTTCCATAGAGTGGGCAAGGGATTAGGGGCTAGATGGTGGAAAGAGGGGCTAAGTGTTGAGCATAGGGGCTTAAGTCCTTGGGAATAATATTTTAATATTATTCCAAAAAGACCATGTGAAATATATGTTTTATCCTAAGTTTTTTTGGAATGACAAGTGACTTTCAAATGGGGAGGAACGCATGCTTATGTAACGCATGGAGTTTCATGGGTGACAAGTTTCAACCCAAGTGCATGCAGTTAAAACTATTGAATTGAGACGTGATGGGGGTTCCTCCTCCATTCCACCATCGACCATCTGAACATGAGTCCCATATGACCTCTTCAAGATACCCTCATGAAATTCTAAAACCAGGGAAAAGGTCTGTGTTGATTCTTGGGAAAGCCGGTACACCCTCTGTTCTGAACCATCGAGCCTGTGTCGACCCTTGTGTGGATTGGTGGTCACACGTCCCTGAGAAAACCATAACCATGAGTCTATTTTGTGATTTTTGAGCTGGTTAGGTTGAAGTATGTGACTTTCACCTGTTTGGGAAGCCCGTGACTATATACCTAGTTGACTATTGTGGCCACGCAGTGTTGGACTACACGTGGCTTGCTGACCAGTGTAAGTTCATGCTGAGCCTGTGTGTAACCTCTCTCCAGGTGAGGGAGGTGATTGTTATTGAAGAGGTAGGTTTTACTAAGCATGTGAGCGACTCTCTCCAGGTGAGAGAGTGTGTGGAGGAAGAAGAGAGCTCCTGGAAGGAACCTTGTAGCTGCCACAAAGCTCGGAGATTTTCAGTCCGGCCTGTTGCTGAAGCCCAAGGCAAGGGAGGTTAGCAGTTGAAGGACTGTCTAGGTGACAGAGAAGGTGTATACTCCTGGGGTAGGATAGGCATGTGGGGAAGGAGAGTCTATGGGCAGTGGGCATAAGTGGTTCCTGGGAGAGAATCCTCTCTCTTTTACGTGTATTCTTCCAGAGAGAGTTTGCTAGGAAGTGGTTTTCTTCCAAAGAGAGTCCAGCACCAACTACGGAGCTCTGAGACTTCCTGATCTAGCCTGTTCTCGAGAGCCAAAGAGGGAGGTGAAGCATCGATGGACTTTTCTTGTGAAGGTGTATAATCCCGGGAGAAGAAGGCATGTGGGCAATGAGAGTCCGTGAATAGTGGGCATAAGAAGGCATCTTAGGAAGAATCCTTCTAGTTGTTCTGTGATGTTTTCTCTGTAACCTCAGCCGAGCCTAGGATTCCTTGCCTTGGGGTGGAGCTTAGTCCTAGCTCGGGGGTGACCCACTGCTAAGCTTGATGAGCAACATGGTCTAAGGATAGGAGGTTCATGGAAGGCCTGCATGTGGTTGGTGGAATTACCACAGTTTCAAAGATAAGTATCAACTTATGTTAAATGTTATGTTTTGCATGTCTGTGATGCTTATATTTTATCTTGTATTCTATTATGCAGATGAATTATTGTTAATGCCAGGGAATATTTGTGTTAGCAGTAATTCTTATGCTTACTCTGAGTCAAATGTGTTTCATTTGATTTAAATTCATGTTATCAATCAAGTATGAGAATGATGTTGTTCTGCACAGTAGCATCTGCCCGGTCAGTGGGTTGGATGATGGTTGGGGGAGCGTTACAGGTCCTACATATGGATCCAAAGGTTGAACTATATTGTTTCCCTTAGCCTCAAAGGTCATGGTGTATTTCTTTAAGTTGATTACTGCATAATTGTCACAAGCCCAATCAATGCCAAGTTGTGCAGGGTAGTGGTCCTTATCTTCCATGATCTCAATGACTTCAAAGTTGGCCACTGTCTTTACTCCTGAAAAATCTATTTTGACATTCTCTAGTCTTCCTATGGGGAAGATACAATACTGGTTTTCCATTCTTAACTGAATTGGGGAATATGTTAGCTTAGGTTTTCCTAAGTCTTCCCAGGTCTTCTTAGGAAATTTTTTCACATCGGATGCTAGATCCAACATGAAGTCCTTAATCTCAAATTCATCTAACTGGGCTACTAGTCTAAATTATTTTCCATTTCATACTTTTCTTTGATGCACTCTCTGAGTACTCTTTTTAGGAATATTATCCCTTATTCTTGCCTCTAGGGGTTGTTTGTTCCCTAAAAATAGGTATAGCACATTGCCCAACTTTTCTGTTAGTTGATCATTCCCCAAAATGTCAGAGAATAATTGAAACCAAAGGTCAACTACATTTTGAGGTTTCTCAGGTTGTCTTGGCATGGCTACATGGTTTCTGGGTGTAGGGGGTGAGGCAGGAACGTGCACCATATTAGGATAAAAAATAGGTTGTGGGGGTTTCTCTTGCATCTCCGGGCTAGGAATATTCTGAAATATTTCTATGGCATCTTTAAAGAATAGATTTTGTTTTACAGGTTCATACCTTTTTTCTTTAGGTGCTTCTTTCTGGATCTAAGGTAGACTATCAACATTAGCTCCTATCTTCGCTCCTCCTCAAGTAACAATATTAAGGTTGGGAAATTGTCCCTTAATAACTCTATTGATTTTTTAAATGATGAGGTTAGTTCCTCTTTGTCGTACTCTATCCTCCCATTTTGTAATTAATTCTGGGCAGTCTTAAGTTGCATGCCCATTGGTTCTGTAATGAGAGCACCATGGCCAACTTGGACAAGGACAATCTCTAGCCATGTGACCTTTCTCATCACAGTTATAACATCTTCTTGGCCCTCTTCCCCCAGTTCTTCCTCCTCGGAAGTCTCCTCCGTCTCCACCTCCTCGACCTCTTCCTGGTCCCTAAAAGTTTTCATTCACCCTGAATGTTGTTCGGTCTAATATTTCTGCAAGTGCAACCAATTCTCTACATTGATTGGTAATGTGCATGGTAGACATGCAGAACTCACAGTGTATTGTATTTGGTACTATAGAATATTTTCTCATAATGGGGAATTGTCTTGGCCCATGCCCATGGATTCGACATATTTCATAATACTCGGTTGTTGGTGCTTCTTGGACTCCTAGAAAAGCATGATACAGAGTGGAGTTATGGAATGGTAAGTTCATTGACACTTGCGCAACTCCTCCCGTAGGTCCTCATGGGGGTACCATCAGATTCTGAGGAGGTCCCATTCCCCTTATTCACGAACATCCATTCACCAGATGACCTTCCGTATAACATTCGGTGCACCAAACCTGTTGTCGTCCTGGTCTGGTTATCGCCAACTCTTGAATCGTTTCTGTAAGTGTCGATATCTTCCCTTGTAGTTGCGCTAGATTCACATCTATTGGGGGTCTGGTCATTCTTAGGCTTCTAGGGTATCCTGCCATGGATTCAATCTTCATCGATTGTTCCAAGGCATCTGTTAACTTGGCTATACGTTGTTGTGTTAGCGGAATTCGATTCATAGGCAACAATTGCTTAATGTACAACTCCCTTTGATGTTATTCATGGTTGGATGAGACAACCTCCCTATGTCATCTTTAAACTTCTAGTTGTATTCCCAGGTTGATTCACCTTCCTGCTATTGGATCTCATGCAACTTATATAGAGCCTGTTGTTCTGACTAGGGTAGTTTTAAGTTTGCTATGAACCTTGTCCATACTTGGACAAGTGTGAACGCTTGACCTTGCATTACTAGAAATACCGACTCAATGATCTTTATGTACTACTTGAGAGTGTGACTTCTCAAGGTAGTCCCTCTGGATATCCAGATTGATTCACATAAGAACCAATGTTGCTCAACGTCTTTATATCCCTTACCCTAAAATTCTAGGTATCAGGTAATCGAACCTCCCACATGGCCAACCATTGTTGATCTCATTGTTCCTATCAAAATGAACTCTAACGGTCCTACTTGTGATCTACCAAGGGATCCCAATATCCTCCATGTACTCTCACTTCCTGGTTGTGACTGATTAATTAATTATCCTGGAACAGAATTAGCATGAGAAGGTAGTATCGAAATTACTGCTTATATAGAAGACACTTGGGGTATGGGTGATTTGGAGTTGACGCCACTGGCTTTGGGGTGGTTTTCTTTGATCTGGGGGGTCTCATTTGCTTCCACTGGGACAATATCTTCGGCCAGATTCCTGATCTCTCCTATTATCGAGGCTGAATCTTCTCTTTCTTCTTTAAGATTCATGCTGACTTATTCCTCTCTTATGTATGCACCTTCTCCTTCTTGTCCCACATCTTGGGGAATTATTTCTCTCTCCGCTTCTCTCTCATTTAATCTTTGATTGGCCAGTCGTTCTTGTCTTCTCATCTTCTGCAATTATTCCCTCTGTCTATCCTCTACTTCTCTTGATCCGCCTTCCTTCCTCAAATTCTCAGACTGTCTTGTTTCTTTCTTGATCTTGTCGTGCCACCACTTCTCAACTATGGCAGCTCTCTTCAAGGCTCGGTTGTCTATCGAGTCTGTTTCTTTCAGTTTCCCCCCATTTGTCAAAGAACCCTTCCCCTGTCTCATGCCATAACTCTCACCTCGCCTCGCCCTACCCCAAGCGAGGGTGTTTACGTTGCCATCTTAGTCGGGGACATAGTCAACATTCCCTCCTCCATTAAGAAAACCTTAATCCACAGGGGGATTTCTATCAAAAGTCTTCCCCTCGTGTCTTTCTTGAAATCTTCCTCTACTCACGAGAAAGATTGGTGGTTCTCAACTACAAATTCGATGATATATCCCTCTAATGTGGTGCTGACCCAAAAATCAACTGCTCGCGTAACTGGACAATCCAACCTCTGAATTTCTTCTAGATTTTCAATGTCCCACGCGAAGATCCTCTTGACTGGTCCTTGGAAATTTGGATCTTCTTGGAGAATATTTATCCAGTGGAAAAATTCTTTGAGGAATTTAACCCAGAAATTTTCGTACTGGTCGCTTGATCTTTATGAGTAAAAGATTGCTTCGTGAGAGTTTTACACTGATTTTCTCCTCAGTTCTACTTCTTTCCATATGAAGGCATCCCAATTTCTTTCCAACCATTGATCAATACCATATCTATGGATTTGAGGAAGCATTCTCCCTACAGGTTCCCTTTTAACACAGGTCCTGGCAACAAAACCATTTTGCTGGCACAAGTTTAATTAGACCAGGGTCCTTCTTAGGTTACCAAAAAAAGGTACCATGTAGTCTAGAGCACTGGCATTTTCATATCCTCCAAAGAGAAGAAGTCTCACCCGAAGCATTGCTAAGACATATATATAGGGAAGGGTAGGGAAAATACTTAAGAGGATCCATAGATTATTCATGACTCATCCATGATCTTGCGCAAGAGACATAAACAGATATAAAACATATATGTGCAAGAATTGAACCTACTTACGTTAAGAACACGCATTTAAACACATAACCGTCGAGTAGAACTTATAACCTAGAAAGAAGAACTGTAATGATTAAGGAAAACACATAGAGACAATCATATTTGAAAAATTAGGTCCTTCTGCATATTATCTTCAGAATCTTTCTTTGATTACAGACTCAAAATTACACAACAATGCACTGTACAGACTCTTGACTTTGGACTCATGTCACAGAGCTCTAATTCTCAAACTGATAGATAAAAATTAATTACAGACTCAAGACTCGACTTGACTCAACTCCCCATAATCAACTCGGAACCAACTCTTAATCAACTGACCAACAACAACACCACCAATGTCAATAACAATGGAAACAACAACAATGTCAACAAACCTTTTACACTTATGTTCAACCCAATATATAGCTAGGTTGTGTCTTCTATTTTGACTTGCGTGCTTCCTTGTTCTGTTGCAACCATTTGTTTCTTAGATGGCATTGTGCTATATTTCACAACTGCTTTCTGTTTCTCTTTCTTGCTCTGCTTTCCATCTCCTGTTGAAGCTTGCGCAACTCGTGCTTAGTCAAAACTTGTGCAATTCCTTATCCAAAAATGAAGGTCCCAACAAATATGACACAACCAATAGAATGACCGTGAATATTTTAACTGACCCACACATCCATTTGGCCATATCCAATGTCGATCGAATTCGATCCCACGTTCTTTCAATGAATCATAAAATTTATCAAAACAAGGTTGTACATAATGTGTATCATGTTCTTGATCATCACTTATATAAAAGTGATATTATTTAATAACATGTTGATTGTCATTGATGCTTTATATTTTATCAAGACTCCATTAAGAATGTCTATATAGAACATGGACAAATATAGTGATTTGATCAGAATGATAATATTCACTCTGTATTTCTTTTTGTGCAACGAATCTGTAATTCTCTGCAAAATAAACTATAGNATGTCGATTGAATCCGATCCCACATTCTTTCAATGAATCATAAAATTTATCAAAACAAGGTTGTACATAATGTGTATCATGTGCTTGATCATCATTTATATAAAAGTGATATTATTTAATAATATGTTGATTGTCATTGGTGCTTTCTATTTTATCAAGACTCCATTAAGAATGTCTATATAGAACATGGACAAATATAGTGATTTGATCAGAATGATAATATTCACTCTGTATTTCTTTTTGTGCAACGAATCTGTAATTCTCTGCAAAATAAACTATAGAAACAATTGATTCTGTTGGAAACACTTCATGGGATTGTTTGAATTGTAGGTCTTTCCATCGATATCTATGTGAATTATTTGTGTATTTATAAATTTATTCCTCAAAATTATTCAAAAAATCTATCACACAGATTTTATCTACTTTCAAATCAATCCTTTTGTAAATAACATTTGAAGAATGTGGAGCCGTGTTGTTGATATATTAATATCTCTTCCAATTGACTATTATATTATAAAATGATTGATCAATCATATCAATAGGATACTTTGAGTGAAAAAATATTAGATTTACACAATGATCACATTTTTTTCCACCAACACATTTTTTTTGGTAAAATAATTCATCATCTTCTCTTTCACATAGAATTTCAGATATAAAATCACAGAATGTGGAAGGAATGAACTTGGCCATAAAGTTTTACCAAAATCAAGAAAAGTGTCATAATATAACTCAAATTCAACATGATAAACAACTATCATGAACAATGATGGGTCCAACAAACCATGGTTTTTGTTGCAAAAATGTATTGATGGAAATTTTAACTTCCTTGTGCTCTTCTTTGAACTTATTGAACAATTCTATTTGTGTCATTGGAAATATATGTTTTGGATGTTCTTCATATTTTTTTCGTGCTATTCTTCATCACAACACATCCCTTGTATGTGGTGAAACACAAGATTCTATCAACCAGAAATTATAGGTCGATTCTTTAACATTTTCTACAAGTCTATCTTTGTAGGGTTGTCTAGAAATAACTGTCCAAAAAACAAGTTCATCATTTGCAGCTATTTGCAATCAAAATTTTATGTTTGTACACTTTTTTTCTTTAGGTTCCCATAGATTTTTCTATGTGTTATGTCAAACGATCTTTTATATTGCTAGATGAAACAACTTTTGTTTCTATCTGTTCGACACACCGACCACACTGAGAGGGGCGTGAATCAATGTAGGGATCTTTTTAAAACTTCCCCTTCACAAAACTCCTTAATTAGCAATCACCAATTACTCATCACTTGTTACTGTCATTTATAACCGATTAAATGTGAACATATATCAACAACATACACCAACACCAAATATCATCAGTAATTCATCACCACACGAAACACAAAGAACACAAGATGTATGTAAAATTTTATTTTTATTATGGACTACAATCCTTGGGTTATCAACAACAACTGAATAGAGTTACAAATCCACAAGAGCAACAACTCTACAATGCAAGACTCGACTTACACAACTCAGTACCAACTGAGAAGATGAATAAATCCTCAAAAGATACATTTTTTTCAATAGGTACGTGACCTTTTAGTAGTGCAACACACATATGTACGTTCCCTACCAGTAGTACAACTCGCATATTGTTGACGAGCGAAACAGTCCGTCCGTCAATTGAGAGAGTGGCACCGGTCTGGCGTTGTCTAAATAACCCAAGCCGTTTGGAATGGACCACCCTGATGAGTTTAGCGGCTCCGTTGGCCGCCCTAAGGTCTTTTAAGAAAACCAAAGAGAACACTAAGCTAAACTAATTAAACTATCTAAAACAAATAAAACTAACTAAAACTAACTAAAACAAACTAAATAAAAGAAACTAAACTAAATAACTAAAACTAATTATAACTATTCTAACTATTATATTCAATCTACTAAATACTATTATAATAACTCGAATCAACTATCTAATTACCAGCTGCAATATTACTTATTCACAAATGTACACTATAAACAGCCTACAGATTTAATTAAAACCTGCAAAACTCATGTGTTTTCTGTGCTAAGACAGCGAGATATGTTTTTTGATTTTTATATTTTAGGAAGAAGAAATAAAGCTACTGAAATTAAACAACCTAATATAAATCTAATTAAAATTATATCTAAATTAAACTATTTAATGAAAACAACAAAGAAAAGACTAACTGACCTGGAAGTGCTCCTAATTTGTCCTGAGTGTGATGAATCTAAGCTTTTCGGAGGAAGAAATTCGCACTGGTTGATTCCAAAGCTTCTCGTAAATGATTAGCTGCACTGCTCTTCGAGTTGGTTGACAGGACAAACAAGACATAAAAGATTATAACAATCTTATGATTATAAATCTCTGCAATAAGGGAAACCTCTTATGCAAGAAACTTATATTTTATAATTCAATCAATGAAGAAGATAAACCTGTCATTCACAAACTGAATTAACAATTGTTATGTCTTTTACACAATTGGAAGAAAACAGATATGAATTACAGTGATTAAAATTATATCATTTGCATATGATCTAGATAGCTAAAGTAGTCATAAATCATAAACAAATATGATATACACAACATGAAACAGAAACATTGAAATATTGAGAAGCTAAAGCTGTGACAAAACACCAAATTCTGCTACATTTTGTATTAGAACTTCATATCCTTGTTCTCCCACGAATGAGGATCCCATTATTACAAAAATCATAAGTATATATAAGTTTCTCCACAAGGTAAAACATCCATGTGGATAATATCAAAAGGTTTTACATAATCTGGGAAATATCCCCAAAATCACCTAAACTAGGAAATGAAATGCAAGTGAAATCTTGGAAACATCCCCTAACTACTCATAAACTCAATAGCAATTTCGAATTCACCTACAATAGGACACAAATATCAAATTAGAAAGATATTTTAGTAACAAAACAATAAAAAATTGATTCTACAGACTTAGCTACAGAATCATCTGATTCTGTAGCTAGTCTAAAATAGCATATAGAATCAGATAGAAATCAAACGAAATCTTTTTAAAACAATCCAATTTAATTTGCTTTTAATAAACATTAAAATTGAATTACTAATGGTTCAAGCAAATTTATCATTCAAATCAAACCAAATCTAAAAGAATGGAATTGAAACAGGATAAGAATGCTCTGTTTTTAAATTGCCATTAAATCGGGTCAAATAATAACTACATTGTTTCATATCCAAATGCAATTACAAGTAAATCACATCATATTCAAAATCGATATAGTTATAATCGAACACAATCACAAGCGATTGGTTACGGCTGTGCATGAAATTCACATTGGGTTAATCCAATACCAATATGGGAAAAACTGTTACGATTATAGTTAAAAATGAAACATACATAACAGCATTCACCAGACCTTGCCATAAACTCTGATCACTGAGTGTTACACAGTCAACAGACACGACCCAAAAATAACGAACACAACCATCAACAGATCAACGGAGGTAATAATCGTAAACTAGACAAGAATCGAATCGAATCGTGAATGAGTCAAATCGTAATCCTGGGCATAATCTAATTCATTCCCAAATCAATTCAAACAATATGTTTGTTGAAATATGGATTGGGTTGATAACACAGTCAAAAAATGCGAATCAATTGGTTGAGTATAACAGTTATTGATTCGTGTCTATTCGCAAATTGATTACATATTAACAAAAAGATATCGAAAGGCATTCAAACTGGTCAAAATGACATGGAACATAAAATCATAACGGTTAACTATTATTGCCAACCATATCATATAAACATAACCAATTCAAATCGAGACATTCACTGTGTAGAAAATCGAAATACCAGAAACAGCCTGTGTTTAGGTAATATGTTAACAACTTCAGTTAAGCAATAGAGTATTCAATTGAAGCTAAATTAAAAAAAATCAAATCTATCTCAAGATCACTCGAATCAAAGCCAAATCCAATCAAAACTTAAACAATAATGAAAACAAAATTATGTACAATAGTGCATGCTTGTGTGACAGAGAAAATCCACAGTGTAAACAGAGTTTATGATCATGTCATATAAATGGGTGAAAGCCATACCAATGAGGCTGTTCGAGCTACACCAATCTTGAATTGACGAATGTTGTTGCCGACTCCACGTTCTTAAACAAAATCGAACCTGTTGTTCGCTGCTTCTTATCAGTAGATGGCATCTTATCCTGTTGATTAGAGAGCCTTGCAACTTGATCTTCCAGAGCATGAATTCTGGACTGCAGCATTGGAACATCGAGGTAATACCTTTCTAACCATATGCCACACTAATCACATGGTGGAGTTGCTGGTTGAGATAGAACAGGAGGGGGTTTTGACGAGTCACCAGGGGTTTCACAGGGAATTTTGATGCCGAGATAATTAGGATCATTTAGCAAACAAGGTGGTAATTTCTTCACAAAATCATATGCGGGTTTATCACACAGACCTTCAGAATATGGATACTCCCTTGCTAGGTAGTGTTCAATCTCTGAGTCAGAATCTTCACTTACCATGATAGGGTCAGGGTTGACAGGTGCTTTTGGTTTGTTTCTTGCCATGCGAGAGATTAACCGGGCATTTTTCTTACCTTTAGAATCGGCAATGGGTTTGTCTTTAGGCCTTTTGGCCACGGGTTTAGCAGTTTCCACATCTGTGGTGACAGAAATGGGTAGATCAATAGGTGGTTCGGGTAGGGTTCTAGGTAGCAGAGCACTGTAAGGCACAGGGGGGACTGACTTACTCTCCCTCACCACAGGTTTGTCAACCTGTGGTGGGCTTGAATCATCAAAATTATTGCGTTTAAGAAAATCACTCCAACAGTCCTGACGTAACCCCAACTTACAAACCACAAGCATTTTAATTAACCCAAAATGAAATAGGTTGTTGTCGGCCTGGTTTCATTTGTACCTTTTGGCCATTTTAAACAAACTCCTATGCAGGTAGTAAGGCATATTAAGTTCATAGCCCATGAAAGCCATAATTATCCGAAGATGGTATAGGAAAGCGAAACTATAGAAATTTCGATACAAATTAATGTATTCCTGCGATTCTCCTGATCTAACAACTACCACAACTTGTTAAATACAGAATCGCTTCTACTATTATTGCGGAAACAATTTAAACCATGATCTCAACCACAATGCACAAAGTGAAATATCAATAACACAGAACACAGAAGTTTTACCGGGGAAAGCGTAAAGCTAAAAACCCCACCATCATATATTATGAATCATGAAACAATCTCATACAAAGCTCTAATCCAAGAGCTCTCAGTACAATCCAATCGTCTCACACTGTCATACACAAATTAGCAAATACATGCGCCAATTTCCGTGACCAGACAGCCTGCCTCCTCTGCACAAACTCTGCAATCCGAATTCTCACAATGA
>JASDQU011441939.1:703-23431 GCA_032191745.1 Picea mariana | reverse complement strand
CAATGCAATGCATGAAAGGAAATCTAGTCTATTGAGAGCAAGAAAGACTAACAACTAATTCTTGAGCAAACTGCTATCTAATCTATCAAAGCAAAGTCTATCTATCCTACAACAACAAATAAGATTATTTCCTAAGCTATGAAAGAAAGAAACTATATCTATGAAAGCAGGAAAACTATTCTTTAACCTATGACAATTAAGAGATAATATTGGTGGTTGTGTGAATGCCTTCGGTGGTGACGGATGATATCTCGATGACACTTGACAACAAAGGACAATTCCAATGGTATAAGCTCAACACTAATCTTGATGGCAAAATGAAACATATGGATTAAACAATCCAATGAGATTTTAGACATGACAAAAACAATGTTAGATACCCTGCTTATTCATATATGAACCATCAAAAACATAACGAGATCATCATTATAAGAAAAACTAGATTCAACCATTAACTAAGAAATATAATTGCAATTTAATTCTAGGAAAGGAAATTACATAAAGGAAACTATGTTGCATTTATTCTAACAATTCAAACTACAATAAAGAAATGCTTAAAAATAGAAATTTAAGACATGACATTAAAAAAGTAAACTAACAACTACATTAATCAACAACTAAGTGAGCAAGATCTATGTAAAAATGAAATAAGTGAGCTATGATTAAAAACTGAAATCAACTCTATCCATCCATCAAATCCCTGTCAAAGAAAACCCAAATTGAAACTTTGTTCTATTCTAATTAAAATTATGTTTTAAACTTGATTATAAAATCATAAAAGAAAGCATAATCTAATATCTAATTACACATGGGGTTAGTCTAGGGGTCTGCAGATCCGTTCCTAACTACGAGATTAATGCATGCTAACAAACTTTATCATACTAACCTACAAAAGAGAGTCGAAGCAAATTAGATTATAACAACAAACTAATTAACAAAATAGAAATGCATGTATAGGAAAATAAAGAGAAAAAAACTATGAAATGCATAAACAACACAAAGATAGTAACCAAACTGTTGCTGGGCCCCCCAGCAAGTCGTGGCTACTTCCTAAAATCCAACCATGAACTCAGCAACTAGAATTCACCATGAAAACTCAAAAACATGTTTCTGGCATAATCTGGCAATGTAAAAACTCAAAACAGAGTAAAAATGTGTTTGTCCCTATCACACTACTGTATATGATGCTTAACTTATGTCTGACCACCTCAGTGGTATTTATAACGTTTACATGCCAAGTGGTCGACCACAGGAGGTTCGAACCACTTCTAAAATTGGTAAATTACAATAAATGATGCCCTAACTGGCAAAACGAAGAAATCCAATAATCACCTTCTTTGGAAAACTGAAATCGAGTTGTCTTGAGCTTAGTAGCTGGAGGGGGCGATCATGAAGAAAACCCATGTGCCCGATTTGTCCATCACTGGCCGCCAATGACATAACCGCCAACTTTCCTTGCGTTTTTGTGCAATACTGGGTGTTGGAACGAGTGTGGGATTGGGTACCGAAACAAGTGCTAGAACGAGTGTCGGAGCAAGTGTCGGAACTAGAAACATGGTTTGTTTTTCCCTGTAACAGCAGAAAAACATGAATTAACTCTTGGAAATCATAGAACATGATGAATTAAACATGAATTACATGTACCTTATGCCAATCATACCATTTTATCATCAAATTCTCCAAAAAGATCCTTCAAAAGATGAAAAACACATATATACATATGGAAAAAGTGTATAATAACCGTCATGAAAATGATCATATCTCGGGTCCAACAATACCCCCACACCTAAGATTTTGCAGGTCCCACTGCAAACAAAAAGAAATTGCCCTTTATGACTAAACTTGCGAAGGAGGGGGTGGATTAGCTTTAGAAGTTTCTCCCTCTTGCCCGAGGGATTTTGAATTAGGATTTCCATGGTGTTTCAATTGCATCTAGATAATATTATTGGTGGAAGTTAATATCATCAACCTAACGCTGTAGATAATTCATCTTGGGTTGTAGGACAACATTATCATGGCGTAAATGACAACTCAGTGTTTCATGCTCTCTAAGTTTGAACTGGAGTGTTTGGATTTTTTGGAGGTTTTTGATGACAAGTGAGGAAGCCTTGAGATGTATATTATACCCTTTATCCCTTAAACCATGCAAAACAACAATTTTACCTCTGCAATAATTACTTCCAAAAGTGACTTCCCATAAGTGCAACAATTCTGGCCTGGCGAACTTGTGAAAAATAGGTATCAAAGTGACACCTATAACTACAAGGTAGTAAAACCTGTGTAAAAAATGAGAGAGGTTTTTGTTTTTTAATATGTTATTGACAAAAGCCTCTCTTGGTTTTCAAAAATTCACTTTCATTTGTTAGGAAAACACACCAAGAAAACATGACTAAAACAGGAAAAACAGAGTGTCTTATTTTCTGAAAAACTAGGCCTCTAAGAGATGTCAATATATCCAAAACCATAACGTATATTTAGAAACTGAGAGAATTTTTTTTTTTTTAATATGTCCTTGATAAAAACCTCTCTTTGTTTTCAAAAATTCATTCCCTGTTATTAGGAAAACACAAAAAGAAAATATGACTAAAATAGAAAAAACCAGAGTGTTTTATTTTCTGAAAGCATAGGCCTCTAAGATGATAGAATATATCCCAAACCATAAAGTATATTCAAAACTTGAGAGAGGTTATTGTTTTTTGGTATGTTATGAAAAAAAACCTCCTCCAAGTTTTAAAATTACTTTCCCATTTGTTCATAATCCCAGCTTGAAGTTGGTTACTCAAAACTTGCAAAAGCGCAGTGTGCTCTTAGCAGAAGCGCAGCGTGGTCTTTGATAGGGATTTTGGAGGCCTTCCCAGAGGATATTTGGGCTGAAAGTAGTATGGGTAGAAATTTTATGATTTATTCTACACAATGGAACCATCAAGCACTGCAAATGCCCTTTCCAACCCTCTGAAAAACTAACTTGAAGTCAAACTATCCAAATGTGCAGAAACCCTCCTATAGTGACTATATTTGGGGGATTTCTCTCAAACAATAACACATGTGCATAAAATGAAGGAGGTTTTTGTTTCTTGGTATATATTGACAAAAACATCTTTCACATTTTTCAAATTCATCCTCCTTAATTCAAAAACCAATTTTGAAGTAAATCTTTGACCAAGACAAACATTTGAAAATTGATGACAAGGAATGATGACATGACCATGATGAAAATTTATGACTTTGGATGAGTGGAGGGAGTAGTAAGGACACCTAGGCACATCAATGACCATTTTACAACCAAGATATGTCAAATTGTATTTGAGAATTTTATTTTGAAAATATAACAATCTGACCTAATAACCCTATCAATCACATGAAAGAGTAAATTTGATCATTGGTGACTGACAGAACTGACAGATACTAACAAAAGGATTGGTTTGTACTAGTAGGCATGGTGAACATGAGACTTTTTATTTCCTATAATAAATATGTAACAATTCAAACAACTGATCCTCTTTTCATAATCTTGTAATACAGATGACAGTAAGTATTTAACAGTTGTAATTGCTCTGTATTTGTCACAAAGAGTAGTTAAGTATAAGTAGTCTTATATAACATAAACATAAAAATGCAAGGAGCTTATAACACACACAATGATGTCAGCAGTATATAATTTAGCATACCAATACAAACAACTGCTGATATAATATCCCAAGACTTTGTAAAAACACAGTATGACAGAAATCCTACTTCCTCTTCTCATGGGTTTGCTATACAAATGGGCAATGCTTAGAATTTTTAGCTCAGGAAAACTCCCCCCAGACCGAAGATATGGCACGTCCTCGTGCCGTGAATTATCAATAGGCTTCTTGGTATTTTTTCCCGATGAGGCTACAGGGGTATCAAAAAGTTTCTCCGATAAAGGAATAGCTTGAGCACGAGGGTTTGGGTGGAGTAATAGTCCATAGATCAAGAATCTTCTTGATAGTCTTGATTGTAAGATGAGGGTTTGAAAATTGGTAAATGAACTCATCCCACGCTTTCTCCTGTTTTTCCAACTCGGCTAAGACAAGTAGTTTGATAAGGTCATGGTAAAACAGGTTGTTATGGGGATTGGTTACATCCTTCCTCACTTGGGAAGACATCTTCTCAAGACTCTTTAAGAAGTAAAACAAAAAGTTACAATGGATTATGGAACTAAAAGTGAGCTAATAATTGGCTTTGAAGATGGAATATCTACCTTCAGATGGAATCAATCTGGTGATGACTATGAGAGGGTTGATTAGCTCCTCTTTTATCCACTCCTTGGAGTATCCCTTAGCTCCAGAGATGTTCTGAAATTTGGTTTTGAAAACCATGTTATAGTTTGGTCTTGTCAACTGGTGGTGCTTAAATCAGTGGTCTCCAACTCTTGGGAGCTTTGTGGCTAAGGCAATTGATTCCTTAGAGGCCACAAACATAGTGAATAGGATTTGAGGCAGGCTAAGAGTGTTCCATTGTTGTTGATTTTTCTACCATGTTTACTCAATCCACTTGCATAGAACATGGAATGTCAAACCTACAATGAATGGTCTGTAAAAAATGTAATGTCAAACCTACAATGAACAGCCTGTAACAAAAATAAACCAACAGAGTGTATGTTAAGGACACATACAACAATTTATAGCACACAGGAGTTTAGAACTTCAAGATAAAATGATTGTTGATGTAATAACCTGTATCATGAAAATAATACAAAATGTTTACAAATATTTACTTCTTTAGGCAATGATCATTTGTCAACTCATGAACCCCTCCCCCACCCCTAAGTATTGTGACACCTCACCATCAAAAGTATAGGAAACCAGTCAGTATCCCCCAATGGCCAAAGATTTATATTATGTCAAGTGTAAAGATAAAATTTTATAGATTGGTCCGACGAGATGGTCAAAATATGGCCCCACCTATAGGATAAGAGATCATATATATAGATAAGAAGAGGTAGGCAAGAGAGTTTCAAGATAGTCTCAGAGTTAGTTCCTAGTGGCAAGTTTATGGAGTTCATTAACCTTAGCTTAACCATACATACTTCATGTCATCTTTGTCTGCAAGTAATGTCGTACATAGGGACAAGTTTTAAATTTATTATTTATTTTTGGTATATTACCATCCTCGCTAGGTAGAATGTCTCGCTACTAGCAAGCCTGTTCAATACTCCGGTGGGTTTACCTAGTCATACCATAGGCCGGTACCTGCTGCCAGCAGACCTGTTCAGTATCCCAACAGGTTAGCCTCTTAAACCCTCAGAGACTGGCCCTTCATCCTTTAAGATTTTAGTATAAGATTTCTTATGCAAGAAGATGGGGGGACATCTCTGAAAACAACTTTTTCTTTCTCTTTTTTTTCAATTGGGATGGTATTTATGTTAGAGGATGAATTTCCGTTGTATTACTTAGTGATTGTCCCGGTGTAAGGGGTACCTAAGCGGACGTGGCCTATCTAAAGATATGATATAATCAAGCTATTTAGTGTGTAGTGGATGGTACCATTGAGAAAGAATAGAAAAGTATCTCTAGGCTCAACTTACTTTCTTCTTTTGTAAGTTATTGTGATGTTTCCATGACTAAACGCTAATCAGAGCTCCTTGTTACTCTTTGATAAAGACACTTGACTCACTTACTCAGGTATCTTGGAAAAATTGTATGATAGACCTCTAGGTTTGATAGTTATGGTATCACTTCCTTATATAGTGGTGAAGAGTTTCAAGAGCAACTTCTATTTAAGATGCCTTGAGGAAAATAAGATGAAAGTCTTTGAAAAAACATGGCTAAGTAAAAACATGGCTAATTACAGCAAGTCATTATTCATTCGATGCTTAGCAGACAACAAGGTTCAAGTATAGCAATGTTTCAAAGACGAATCCTTCTTTTATATTTCTTTGAAACTATCTACTCCTGGTGAAATAAATACCTATAGCGATCTCTAAAATTGTTTGCAAAAACCACACTCTAAAATATAATAAACTAATGAGATCAATGAGATCAAGTCATAGGAACATGTATCTCATAGTTCTTAAAAAAAAAAAATGTAAAATGAGGTTTCATTAGAATCTAAGCTAAACTAACAATATGCAGCTTTTATTTACTATCCTACCCTACCTAAAAAGAAAGGGAAAAACTTTATTCAAGTGTAAGAACTCTTCCAATGTAACCATGTGCGGAGCAAGATAAGAAACATACTCATATCCATATATGAAAAAGTTACCACAATGATTACCTGGATATGAAGAAGCAACCAACCTACTTGTTTTGGCATCAGAAGGTGTTGGAGAAGAGAATAGTATTGTGGCTTGATGACCTCTTGAAACCAAATTTCAATGTAATCTTGATGTTCATCAACAGTAATTTCTATGATCTCCTTCATCATGCTATGCAGATCCTCTTCTTTTGGATGATTGATTTTTTAAGTACATAAAGGATCTGTTGATATGGATTTTGAGAACTCCTCAATCTCAGGTCTTAGTGATTTCTCTCCACCAGAGGTAGTCCATAAGTTTTCAGCTTCCTTCACAGTTTGGCACGGAAGATCATTTTATAGCTCGTAGGACCTTGATTCTTCTAATATTTCAGGAGAGGTAGTTACACTTTTGGCTTCTGCCAAAATATGTTCTTCTTGAAAAGAAGAAATGACGACTGTTGCTAGGATTTGAGAGAGTTCTTCCAAACTAATGGTAATCTTTGAATTCATCTTGTCATTTGATAAAACTTGGTTCACACAAAGATGATGTCCAAAAATTTAGGATCTCCTAATGGTGGTAAGAAAACAAAGGTTGTATTGTTTGGTTCTGCAGAAGGCTTGAGTGGTATTGCCTCCTGTCCCACTATTATTGATGCCTCAATTTCTTGTTCTATAGTGCTCCTTGTTTTAGTTTCTTTAGAGACTACTTTAACTCTTTGCGTTGATCTAGCTCTTGTTTTTCGGTATCGGTCTACGGATTTTATAAGTGGAAGATTCCTTCCCCCAAAGAGATCGGAAGGAACCTTGGTTGAAAGGTCAGATTTTGATTTAATGTATCTACCTTGTGGGTCTCTAGGCCTATTCATGAAAGAAAGAAAAAAGAAAAAGCTACCATTTGGTTTCTAGGTCTATTCATAAACAAAAAAACAAAAAAACAAAAAAACAAAAACTACTATTGGGTTTGGGGGAACCTTCTATAGCAGATGCGTAGGTTCTTACCTCTTGTCTTAAAGTTCCCCCGCCACCAAACTAATGCTAAGGTCTAAGGATAATCTATTTCCTAACTACTTCTTACCTTGAGACAACTCCCCGGCAACGACGCCAAAATGATGGGTGTTATATATGCACAAAAAACACAGTAAAAACCCTCAATTAAATTGTCAACCCGCAGTAAGTAAAATTAGATTTGTAGCAAAATATATGACAAAGGTAGAAGGTTGGTAGGAGTATAGTCTAACTAAGGAAGGAAGCTATCTAAGGCTAATTTACTCAAGCAAAGCTATCTAACGAGCAAACCCTACTAAGCAAATTGAAACTAGGTAACCTAAGTACCTTTGGGCCAAGGATCGATGCATAGTTCCTAAGAAAGAAAGTAAAACCCTATGTAAAGAAAACTAGTTCAACAATAAGCAATAAGCAACTATCTAAGAAAATGAAAAAATAAAACTTCTTTAACTTGCCAACCTACATTCAATGAGAAACTACCCTATGAAAGCAAATAAATAAGCAAGTAATTAAAATCACCTATCTAACCTATTAAAGAAAATAGACAAGTAAGCAAAGACACCTAACTAACCTACTAAAGAAAAAGACAAGTAAGCAAATGCAACTAACTAACCTACGAAAGAAAAAGAGAAGTAAGCAAAGGAAACTAACTACTGCAAGTAAAACTTCTCATTGAACAACTATCTAGCCTAAGAGGCAAGTGGACTAAATGCCTAATGCAAAACTATTTCTCTTGCATGAAAGGAAATTTAAATGCTTAGTGCAATGCATGAAAGGAAATCTAGTCTATTGAGAGAAAGAAAGACTAACAACTAATTCATGAGCAAACCGCTATCTAATCCATCAAAGCAAAGTCTATCTATCCTACAACAGCAAATAAGATTATTTCCTAAGCTATGAAAGCAAGAAACTATATCTATGAAAGAAGGAAAACTATTCTTTAACCTATGACAATTCAGATATAATGTTGGTGGTTGTGTGAATGCCTTTGGTGGTGATGGATGATATCTCGATGACAGTTGACAACAAAGGACAATTCCAATGGTATAAGCTCAACATTAATCTTGATGGCAAAATGAAAAGTATGGATTAAACAATCCAATGGGAGTTTAGACATGACAAAAACAATGTTAGATACCCTGCTTATTCATATATGAACCATCAACAACATAACTAGATCATCATTATAAGCAAAACTAGATTCAACCATTAACTAAGAAATATAATTGCAATTTAATTCTAGGAAAGGAAATTACATAAAGGAAACTATGCTACATTTATTCTAACAATTCAAACTACAATAAAGAAATGCTTAAAAACATAAATTTAAGACATGACATTAAAAAAGTAAACTAACAACTACATTAATCAACAACTAAGTGAGCAAGATCTATGTAAAATTGAAATAAGAAAGCTATGATTAAAAACTGAAATCAACTCTATCCATCCATCAAATCCCTATCAAAGAAAACCCAAATTGAAACTTTGTTCTATTCTAATTAAAATCTTGTTTTAAACTTGATTATAAAATCATAAAAGGAAGCATAATCTAATATCTAATTACACATGGGGTTAGTATAGGGGTCTGCAGATCCGTTCCTAACTATGAGATTAATGCATGCTAACACACTTTATCATACTAACTTGCAAAAGAGAGTCAAAGCAAATTAGATTATAACAACAAACTAATTAACAAAATAGAAATGCATGTACAGGAAAATAAAGAGAACAAAACTATGAATTGCATAAACAACACAAAGACAGTAACCAGACTGCTGGTGGTCCCCCTAGAAAGTCGTGGCTACTTCCTAAAAGCCAACCACGAACTCAGCAACTAGAATTCACCATGAAAACTCAAAAACATATTTCTGACATAATTTGGTAATGTAAAAACTCAAAACAGAGTAAAAACATGTTTGTCCCTATCACACTACTGTATATGATGCTTAACTTATGTCTGACCACCTCAGTGGTATTTATAACGTTTACATGCCAAGTGGTCGACCACAGGAGGTTCGAACCACTTCTAAAATTGGCAAATTACAATAAATGATGCCCTAACTGACAAAACAGAGAAAGCCAATAATCGCCTTCTTTGGAAAACTAAAATTGAGTTGTCTTGAGCTTAGTATTTGGAGGGGGCGATCATGAAGAAAACCCATGTGCCCGATTTGTCCATCATTGGCCACCAATGCCATAACCACCAACTCACCTTGCATTTTTGTGCAATACTGGGTGCTGGAACGAGTGTTAGATCGGGTACCAGAACGAGTGTTGGATCGGGTACTGGAACGAGTGCTGGAACGAGTGCCAGATCAAGTGCCAAAACTGGAAACATGGTGCATTTTTCCCTGTAACAGAAGAAAAACACGAATTAAATCTTTGAAATCATAGAACATGATGAATTAAAGTTGATTTAATCATTAAACATGAATTACACGTACCTTATGTCAATCATACCATTTTATCATCAAATTCTCCAAAAAGATCCTTCAAAAGATGAAAAACACATATATACATATGGCAAAAGTGTATAATAACCGTCATGAAAATGATCATATCTTGGGCCCAACATCGACCACTAGTTGAACAGGATACGAGACAACAAGGTCAAGGGCTGCATCAACCCCTAACAGAAGAGGGGTGTCAGTCGAAGATTGAATTGGCATGACCACTGTGTCAACAAAAGAAGAAACAAAGTATGGGAAAACCACAGATGCCTCACAACCCGAAGGGCCCCCAGGTGAGAACCACGCTTCTAGTATCCCGACAGTAGCAGGACACAAATGAGTAAGGTGATTTCCTTCACAAGTCCTACAAAGGAATTTGGGCTTACGTCTGACACGTCTAGGTTTCTCAATCGTATGAATGCCCTCAACATCATTTACAATGGTTGGTGACATGCTCTTAGCATGACTGGTAGAGGTTGGAGGTTCATATCCCACATGATGTACAGAGGTTGGATATTTGATATCGATATGACTCATGGATACTAGAGCGATGCATATAGCATGAATAGCAGTAGTTGGTTGCGGGTCTTCAACATGAATTGTAGAGGTTGTAGACCAATATCCAACATGACTAGCAGTGGTTGGTGATGGAGCTCCAGTATGACTGGTAGTGACTGGACTAATGGCGATAGTGAGTTGTGGCATTTGAGACCAAGGTCCGGGGAAAGACTATTTTTGAGACATTGTAGGCTAGGAAGGGTCGTGGTTTACACCATGTCCCTGCCCAGAAAAATAGTATCCTCCGCCTAATTGATCCATAGAGGTTTGTATGGGCGCCATCACTAAAGTAGATGTC
Organism: Picea mariana; assembly: GCA_032191745.1. NCBI lineage: Eukaryota > Viridiplantae > Streptophyta > Pinopsida > Pinales > Pinaceae > Picea > Picea mariana. The sequence continues at coordinate 12,919 of JASDQU011441939.1, read as the reverse complement.
TGCGAAGAGACAAAAGTTTGATTAGTAGTATTCAAGTGAGGATATATGTTTCCCCCATGTGGAGGGGTTCCGTGAAGACGGTAGATCGAACTGTAAAATTGATTCCCCTTGTATGAAATACCCAAGGATATTTGTGGACCTTCCATAGGAAATGTGTTCAGAAGAACTGGCATGGCGGACGAAGGATACACGGATGGGGTGTAATAAGTAGAATAACCACCCATTTGAGTACTGGCTCCTGAAAAAACATGGCTAGGATTGGATTCGTAAGAGGGGATATTGCAACCTCCCACAGTGAGAGTTGGTTGAGGGGCATGACTCCTATCAAATGAATATGTAGACGACGAGGCCATGGTGCCCCCAGATCCAAAACTAGGATTCATATAAGTGGACCAGGGAGAGGATGGAAAGGGTGAAGGCATGTTTAGAATATCAACAGGAAAATGATTAAAGACCCAAGGCATGGACTGAGTGTCATGATTTTTCATACCATTAGGAAAAGCAAACATATTCGTCCCCATGAAATGAGTGAACATCATGGGGGGGGTAGCAATAAATGAGGGAGTCATAGGAACTCCACTATCCATGATAATGACAACTCAAGGCATGGAATAAATTCTCAAAGCTCTGTTAGTAATCAAAGAGCACACTAAAGAACAATCAAATGACCAATATGCACACAAACAGGATAAAGTGGTTGAAAGGGACCTCCCTATCTAAAGTAGGTATGCCTCACCCAAGAGGGGCCTAAGACTCCGCTGCTAAAGATTGGAGGAAATAGAATCAGTTATAAGGGCCTTCATGGGCATATAAACTAGTTGGTCAGATCCCCATGGAGAGGTAATCCTCCATAAAGGTTGTGTGTTGTCCGACCCTTATCTGACCCAGGGTACATTCAGAATAACCCCTACAGGTAACCTATGTGGCACCTAATTCAAGAAACTAATCAACCACGGTATAACCGGTTCACAAGAGAACAGTCTTAAGTCAGGTCCACCGTATGGGAAGGGTAGAAAATCCTGAAACCTTGAAAGCACCACCTCTCACGGAGGTAAGAGCACTAGCAACATCCCCAGATGTGAATAGATCCCCAGAAATATCTATGACGCTAAGAGGGTATCAGGGGGATATCCCTTCAACCGACCTCATGCGACCTCGTGCTTAACTCCGGTGTAAGAAGAGCCTCCTGATATTACCGATTATGCATTGGATTTCTCCACTCCCTTAGTCAAAGACATATGTTGATTTAATAGCCTTGGAGAATTTTACTCAAAAAATCCTATTCCAAGGCTCTAAATCCTAAGCTAGTTTGTGCACCCTAGAAAATAAAATCGTTACTAATCAATTTTAAATTATAGTGTTAATTTTAATCGCCTTGATTACTCAAAAGGTGTGGTCATGAAACTAGTGATGTTATGACTTGGCAAGTAAGATAAATGAATATGAATACGATGCAAAGTCCTAAATTCAATTTCCAATAAATGATATGCTTGAAAAATGCAATTTTCAATTCAATTCTGCAATTCTAAATAAAATGCAATATTTCTTTACATGCACCAAGATAAATGACAAATACTCAAGAGATCAAAATGCCAATCAATGTAAAATGCCTAATATTTTTGTATTTTCAATATAAGAGAATGAAAATGCAAGGACTGTACAACAACTTGATATAAATACTCTATTGTGTATAGACAGAGACAACCCAAGTAGGATATCAAGGATAAAAACACCCAACCCAAGGTGCAAGGACAATCAAAATTAAAAGATGATGAGAAAGGCACCGCCAAAAAATTCAACCAAATACAAGCTTATTGTCATTCCACAGACACTTAACATTCACCACAGAGACCTAAGAAGACTCAACAATCATCAAAACCTACCCAACAACCACCAAACCCAGCAATCAATCAACAAAGGTTGATGCACACGATTTTTCAAGGGAAAAGAGCATATTTACGCAGCTTGTAGAAGTACAACACACGTATGTACATGACTGTCAAGCAAAAACCCATGTATATGTGTCAAAACAGAACCAGACTAAGGAGAAGGCTAAGAAACTAAGAACCAGAGTTAACAGAGGCTTTCAAGCAATCATACGACAAGAAACTCAATATGAATGAGAGAAATCTAAGGAGAAAAACACTCCAAACCCCAAAAAGAAGATTTTATCCCTAGTACGGTTGCCAATTTTGTTATGAGGAAAATATCTCTATGTCTAGGGGTAAACCAAAACAGACAGAAATGACTGCATAAATCAATTCTAATATCAAGTATGCTATATAAACAAATGTTCTAACAAGACAAGATAATATACCTACCTCGCCCATAGATTTGATGAAGTCCATCGTTGAGCACTTGACCCAAAGCAATATACTTGCAACTAGTCCTCAACAACCAAGCAACGCAAGCATATGGTGATAATATATAATGTTAGCACATTAAATAGCATAATCCACCAACATTCATAACAAATACACCCATGGAATAATAATTCAAATATTTTTGAGATATTAATTGGATGAGAAAAGAGTATTTCTATTAAGATATAATCAATAGAAGGAATGAGTTACAAACTTCTGTGTCGGCACGGTTCGGAACCGAGAAAATAATTTCCTTCCAGCTGGACCTCCACCACTTCAATCCTCCACCAAAGGCAATCTCATATAAGAGATACCAAGGAGTTCTTAATCAATAAGGGGAGATCTTGGGGGTTGAACAATGTGTTCAGACTTAAAGGATGAAGGGATGCAGACTCAATGTGAAGTGAATAATTTCTCCATAGTAACTTTTCTCTCAAAGTTGAATTCTTTCTCCTCCTTTCCATAGCTCAGATTTGGCCCATTTATAGCCTTCAAGTGGAACTAAAGGTTTGATTCAAAATGTTTCCAATATATGGAAGGCCAAGGATCATTGATCTTGTGATGTGACATGGAAACCTGACACCATTTTTTTAATTTTGGGAACATTTCCCGATGTACGTGGGTTGTAGTGGTGCAACCTGCGTATACGCATGTTGTAATATAGGAAGGGCTTGTATATGTGGAAAAATAATGTTTTTAGCTCTAGGATTTGCAAAAAGGGACTTCAAGTCTACATAGGGAAATGGAAAAAGGCCCTATGTGCAAGATTGCACGGGGTGAGGCAAATCTTGCTATAACATTAGGCCGTGATGGAGGGGATGAAGAATTTTTTCTTCTGTAGGTTAGGATTTCCCTCCTCCTCAATTCCTTCTTCTGATCATCTATCAATTTACTTAAGGCCCAGAGTCTCCCCTCTCTTTCTCCTATTCTTCTAGCTTCATTGATCTATTCTTGAGTAACCTTTTCATCATTGATATTGCAAATCATGAAGTTTATATCATGAGAATAATATTTGTCTTGTCGAGGGAACTCATATTCCCTGTGGAATTCTTGGCATGGGAGACACCAAGATTCTATATCAACTATCCCAACAAGTTTCAAAGTATCTGGGGCCTTTGCCTCTTATTGAGATCTTGGTTTCCAACCAGTGGAATCTCTCTGCTATCTGGAAAACTGAGGCCTGGGAGAAGTTTGATTTCTTTCCACTATAGTTATATGGTTCAAAATCTAATTCTATACCTGAACAAACTAAGTATTATTTGGTATATCTTCTGAGTCAAGAGAGAAATCAAATCAAGAACATTGTTGTTGGAAACTTTCATCCTTGGTTATGTTTTGTTACGAGGGTACTAAAAGGATCTATTTTTTAATCAAGGATATTCTCTTCAATATCGATACTGAACTCTTTAGCCTCTTCCAATGATGTGGGATTTGTATCTTTGAGAATGTATCGGAACTACCCTTCAAAAGAATTCATGCAAAGGAGATGTATTGATATTGTTGTAGGACGCTAATCTGTTGGAATTTGATTGTATAACCTGTCAATGGAAATGAATTCCCTTACCATTTCATTATCCTTTTTCATTATTTGATTAAACTGAGTCCCAAGTATCCCACCATATTTTTTTCCCAACCATATTCTCTTGAATAAGTTGGAAAAAGCATCATAGGACGTGATATGATTATCAGGGAGTCCTTTGAACCAATCAAGGGCTTCTTTAGTCAATGATGAAGTGAATAGTCTCATGGACACATCTTTATTATCAATACCTCCATTGTCCATATCTCATCGCATGACATAAATGTGGTCTTTCACAGTTATTACATTGTTTCCTGGGAACTTTGCCAACCATTTGTTGACTTCTGTTGGCATTTTGTTAGGGTAACCTTGGATATCGGCCATATTAAGGGGTTTGTAGAGGTCCCTTTCCCAAGGGCGGGCCATTGGAACAAGAGGGAGAGTATTATGGAAAATGGTTTTAGCAACGGGAGACTTGAGAGGAGGCCTTCTTTGGTAAACCTTAGAAGGATTGAACCTCCCAGGGGGAAACGGTTTGGGGAAAGAAGGATTCTAGGAAGTTGGAGTCACCATATTAGTTTCAAAGAGATCTCATCAAGGAAAATGGAAAGGGAATGTCCCTTAGGTGGAGTCGCTAGGAAAGCTAAGGGAAAGTCTTTGGGATAACTTACCAATGTATCGTTAGGGTATGAATAAGATTAAAAATCTTCCCTGGCAACGATTCCAAAATGTTATAACACAAGTTGTAGGTTGGGAAAATCCTAACCCAACCACAAATCAAGTGCTACAACTTGGTAATCCTACACACAATGTCACCTCTATGTAGGTCCTGCACTTCAAGGGTGACAAGGTCACTCTAGAGAGGCAATCTTGGTGACCCTAGGGGGATTGAGATGGATATGGATAGAAATGGAAGTGAAGCCCCTAGAGGTCAAGTCTAAGTGGAATGAAAAGTCAGAATATATTCCTTGTAATTCAAGTGATTGTTTCCCCAAAAGTATATTACTTCTCCAGATGATTGTACCTACCCGATACACAAGAAAACCCAACTTGCAATGATATATGTTAGTATGGATCATCAAGTTAATATTGTTGTCCCTAATTTGCAGCAATAGCTGACAGTTTATATCAGCAAGTGAGACATTCAAATCAGCATGTAAAGCATAATATCAATCAATATTATTATCAATGAGTATGGCAATCAAGTATGATTGAAAAATGGCACTTTAAGGCTAAATAAAGCAAGCAGTTATAACATGTATTTTCTGCAGAAAAATACAGCCTTATGGCTGTAGAATTCAATGGAATGTAGCAGCAAAATAAACCATGGAAAAGTGCCAAGAAGTATCCCAAAAGGTTTGTCCTAGTTAGTGAGTGAAGTTAGAGAGCTAGTCTAGGGTTAGTTTAGGAGTTAAGAGAGTGTTAGTAGCTAGGGTTATGCATCCCTAATGGTTGTGGGTTAAAGTTTGTAAAAACAATTAAAGTATTGGGAGAGAGGGGATTCCCTAGTAGGGGAATACTCCTGGAATGAGGCAAACCAACTTCAAGCGAGAAACCTTTCAAAAGATCAAAATTTATGTTTCCCAAGGCAATGATTTTATATCTCCAATGCAAAAAATGTATGACTAGTGCCTTTACTATTGGGTTAATGGAGTCAAATAAAGAAAGAGATAGAGAAGCTACCTCCTTGGGGGGTGTAAGCCCTTTTACTTCCCAAGGAAATCTCTCTAGATAGGTTTTAAGCTAAGAGGGTCTATTCCCTTATACTTCTCTTAGAAAACCCTTGTTTAATCAATAAGATGAAGCATAAAATAATGAAGACTATGGTGGGGGTGTGTGTCTTATACGTCACACCTAGCTCCTAGCACAACAATCCTTGACTTGAAAAGAATGATAGCATAAGATTAAAATACCATACTGAAATCAAGAAAGATTCCAAGATAATCCACCATAAAAGATAGAAAATATCCATACAAGGCTAGCGCCTCACTCCTCCATCAACTATTCATCAAGATATCCATAAACAAGTGCACAAGAGACAAATAGAGCCAAGTGTAGCGACAATTTCATACCAATTCTTCTCACAATGAGGGAGAGTTATGTTAAAATGACATCTTATGATCTCTTATTTATACAAAATGTCACCAAGGTGACTTGTCCACAAATTAAGGGGTGAACCACAAAATTAGGGGTCAAAAAACCTATTCACCCTTAACAAAGTAATATTAAACAATTCATTTAAAATTTCACTTTTGCACAAATAAAACCCTAATTTACATGGATGTCACCCTTTAAGGGATGTTTTGGCACTAGGATAAGGTCATTGGGGATGTAGGAGGGCATGAAGGCTTCCCAAATCCATGTGTCAAGAATCCAAATGTCTTCCTTCATGGTCAAAGCCTCAAACACATAAAAACATCCAAGTGCCAATGCATATCATCTCACCACCATGCCCTAGCCCCCAAAACATGACTTCAAGCTCAAAAAGAGGACGTTTTTCCCCTCCTGGGAAAATTTTTTGGAAAGTGAGGGCTGGGCTATGTTATCCAAGTCATCATCAAAGCCTTCCAAGTCTGATCTTTCACATTCGACATGCAAGCCCTTGGAATCAAACCTGTGGGCTTATAGCCCCATGGAAGCCCAATATAGGCTTTTTCTCCCAAAATTGTCCACCAACTATTTCTGCAAAGACAAATGAGTAGGCCCTCCAAGGATCTCAATTCATAACATCATGATAAGTGAATCCAATCAATAAATAATCCATCTAAGCATGTGCATCAAAGATCACCATATCAAATAATTAATTTCTCAAAGACACTATGTGACTTGTCAAGCTTGCATATGGGATGTGTTGTAACCTAGGTTTGCATCCCTGCCTCTCCTTTCTCTTTTCCCTATACCCTCATCAATTTTTCCTCTTTGGGTTGGTTAAGTCAGTTTCCCATTTTTTTAGTGACTTGTTTCTTATTCGCTTATTTCATGTTTGAGTCTTTGCGCATTTCATTTTTTGTCTTTCCTCAAGGATGAAATATGTCTTATTTGGTTCAAATTACTCATCATCATGTTTTCCGTGAATTGAGCTCACAACAGGTCGACCAAGGCTTTTTGTATGCACAGGGAAGGCCCATAGACAAACTCAACAATTCAGAAGGATCATTTTTAGGCCTGGATTGTCAAAACAAACAGGGTGAGTTTCAACGGTTAAGATCCATCAGGCCAATCATATCAATGGCTCTCGTCCATTTGGGGGTGCAAAACCGTGTGGAGTTTAACATCAAGAAATATTCGAAGTTCCGAACTCTCGAAGTATTTAACACGACTTAAGATCGAGTTAATTAGTGACAAGCACTGGCTAATCACTTCGAATATTTTCCTTCGGGATATTTTCATACTTTACATCTAGAAATGCTCTAAGTGTCGAAGACCCGAAGACCTGAAGGACCAAAGTGTCAAAGCAGCCGAAGTGTCGAAGAGCCGAAGACCAGAAGGGCCGAAGTGTTGAAGAAGCTAAAGTACTGAAGACCCGAAGTAACGAAGACCTGAAGTGTCGAAGAGCTGAAGACCCGAAGTCACGAAGAGTTGAAGAGCTGAACTGTCAAAGTGTCGAAATGCAAAAATTTCGAACTCCCGAAGTGCCAAAGTCCCAAAAATCTGAAGCCTCGAAGAGTCGAAGAGCCGAACTGCCGAAGTGTCAAAATCCCAAAGTGTCGAAGAGTTGAACTACCAAAGTGTCAAACTCCCGAATAGTCAAAGCCTTGAACTCATGAAGTGCCGAAGTAGCTGAACTCCTGAAGTGTCGAAGTCCCAAAGAGCCGAAGTCCCAAAGAGATTAAGTCTCGAAGTCCTTAAACAAATCTAGACCATCCATCAGCAGGGACACGTGGCACCAGATATTTCACTTCAGAGATTTTTCTCTAGTAGATTTTCATGATTCACATTTGAAACTCCCAAAGCCTGAAATTCTGAAAACCCAAAGTGAATATAAACCATCCATCAGTGGGGACACACGGCAATAGATCATTCACTTCAGAGATTTTCCTTTGGGAGGTTTTCATGCTTCACATTTGAAACTCCTGAAACTTGGACTTCCGAAGAAAATATTGATCGTTCATCAATCATGACATGTGGTGACAGATCTCTCTCAATCCTAGAAAGTCTCACTTTGCAATGCTAGAAGGAAATCCCCTGGGTCACATCATATCAACAGGGGGTATAAAAATTGATCCAAAACAGTTTTGTGCGATTCAACAAATTGAGATCCCCAGAAATAAAAAGGTTGTTCAGTCTTTCATTGGTAAGATAAACTTCCTCGGACGTTTTGTGCCAAATTTTGTTGAAATTATGAAGCCTATTACTATCATGTTAAAGAAATATGTTGTGATAAAGTGGTCCTTGGAGAAAAAATCATCTTTTCAAAATTATCAAGCAAGCTTTATTTGAGGCCCCTGTATTAGTGAGCCCTGACTATACCAAATATTTCTTCATCTTCTCCTTTATTTAAGAGGAAACCATTGTTGTTGTACTGCTACAGAAAAATGAAGAAGGGCATGAACAACCAATAGCCTTTTTCAGTAGATCCCTCCAAGATGTTGAGCCGAAGTATGATATATTCGAGAAACAGGATTATGCACTGGTAAAAGAACTCAAAGCCTTCAAGTTTTATGTACTACAGTCTAGAATATCATCCTTTTTTCCTAGCAGCAGTGTCAAGGAGATTCTGGTCCAGCTAGACAGTGAGGGAAAAAGAGGAAAATGGATCGTCAAACTGCTGGAATATGAACTGAACATAAATCCCACCAAGTTGATCAAGGGCCAAGGACTAGCCAAATTGCTATCAGAATCAAATTGTAAGGTGCTAGAATTGCATCAAATCTTCACCCAATCATATGTACCCATCATGCAGCCTGCACAAGACAGTTTACAGGTATCTTAAAACTACTCCTCTTCACCTTGGTATAAAAACATCATTTATTTTCTACAGCATTTTGAATGTCCACCAGATGTGAAGAAGACAAAGGCTAGGTCTCTCAAGTTGAAGGACATCAAATTATGCATCTCAAACCAGAACCTATATTGGAGAGATCCTGTTGGCATTCTGTTAAAATGTCTTGATGAAAATGAAGCCAAACAGTTCACATCAGAAATGCACCAAGAAGTATGTGGAGGACACTAGCATTGGAAGGCCACATCTCTTAAGATATTGAGGGAGGGATACTATTGGCCCACCCTTTTCTCTGATGTTTTTTCTACTGTTAGGGCTTGCAATGAATGCCAAATGTTTGTAGGGAAACAAAAGTTATCATCATTGCTACTAAAACCTATCACTGCTAGTGGTCCATTTTAGCAATGGGGGTTAGAATTCATCAGAGAGATAAATCCACCCTCTAGTGGAAAAAAAAAGTGGATCCTCACTACCACCGACTAATTCACCAAATGGATTGAGGTTGTGCCCACCAGGAATGACAGTGACAAGGTAACCATGAATTTCCTAGAAACTAATATTTTTGCCAGATTTGGTTTCCCCAGTAAGCTTGTAAAATATAATGCCCAAGCGTTCAAGTACAAAGACATAATTGACTTTTGTGGAAGTCAAAACATTTCCCTAAAACATTCCACACCCTATTAACCTAGTGAAATGACCTGGTAGAATCATCAAACAAGACTCTCATCGGGATTATTAAGAAGTTGATGACTGAAAACAAGAAATCCAGGGACTCTAAAATCAAGTATGCTTTATGGCTGACCGAATCAGCACCAAGAAGTCTTTAGGAACCTCACCCTTTCAGCTTGTTTATGGCATAGACGTTGTTTTTCCCACTCATCTTGGCATACCAGTCCTAAAATTATTGCAGGAAGAGATTGAAGAGCCCAATGAAATAAAAAGGAGAATCTTCCAAATCATATAAGTTCAGCAAAGAAGAGACGCACTAGAGCAGAGGACAGAAGCATACTAGAGCAAGATCAAATCATCCTTTGATAAGAAAACCAAGAAGGAGATTTTTCAGGAAGGTGGCCTAGTTTTGAGGTGGGATGATCGAAGGGATGACAAGTCCAAGCATGGTAAATTTTACAACCTCTAGTTTGGCCCTTTTAAGGTGGTTGAAGTTATGAACAACAACACATTTATCCTTCACAACCTAGACGATACAGAGATCTTTGGAGGCCCTGTAAATGGGTGCTTCCTGAAACACTATTTTGTTTGAGGATGGGGGAAAGTCCCTCTTGTACCATATATGCTTTTATTTTAGTGTTTCTTTTGATTAGTTAGTATGAGTGAATAAAGACTCCATATCCCAACAAGGCACTAGGGTGTAGTTTCAGTTTTTTCAGTTCAAATAAAATTCATGGCTGAGGGACAGTAGTAGATACACAGGGCTGGCAGACGGAAACAAAGGTTAGAAATGGAAGGTAAGAGTAGTGATTTAATATCAAGGCACCAATATACACTTCTTAGCACCTCATAGGGATGAACTATCCCAGGTTGGATCCAATTTTGTAACCTAGGTCTGCATCCTTGCCTCTCCTTTCTCTTTTCCCTATACCTTCATCATTTTTTCCTCTTCGGGTTGGTTAAGTTAGTTTCCCATTTTTTGAGTGACTTGTTTCTTATTCGCTTCTTTCCTGTTTGAGTTTTTGCACATCTCATTTTATGTCTTTCTTGAAGGATGAAATATATGACGTATTTGGTTCAAATTACTTGGCATCATGATTTCCATGGATTGAGCTCACAACAGGTCGACCAATCCTTTTTGTATGCATAGGGAAGGCCCATAGACAAACTCAACAATTCAGAATGATCATTTTCAGGCCCGGATTGTCAAAATGAATAGGGTGAGTTTCAATGGTTAAGATCCATCAGTCCAATCAGATCAATGGATCTCATCCCTTCAGGGGTGCAGAACCACGTGGAGTTTAACATCAATAATTATCCGAAGTCCCGAACTCCCGAAGTATTTAACACTGCTTAAGCTCAAGTTAATTAGTGAAAAGCACTAGCTAGTCACTTCAGAGATTTTCCTTTGGGATATTTTCATACTTTGAAACCAGAAACTCCCGAAGTGCCAAAGAGCCGAAGACCCAAAGGGTCTAAGTGCCAAAGCATCCGAAGTGTCGAAGGCCTAAAGACCCAAAGGGACAAAGTGTCGAAGTAGCCGAAGTACCGAAGACCCGAAGTATAGAAGACCTAAAGTGTCGAAGAGCCGAAGACCCAAAGTCACAAAGTAATGAAGAGCCAAAGAGCCGAACTGTCAAACTGTCGAATTTTTGAACTCTCGAAGTGTCAAAACCCCGAAGAGTCGAAGAGTCGAACTGTCAAAGTACTGAACTCCTGAAGTGCTGAAGATCTGAACTACCGAAGTGTCAAAATGATGAAGTGTCAAATTCCCAAAGTGTCGAAGTCCTAAAGAGCCAAAGCCCCGAAGAGCCAAAGCCTTGAACTCCTGAAGTGTCGAAGTAGCCAAACTCTCGAAGTGTCGAATTCTTGAAGAGCCGAAGTCCCAAAGATCTTAAGTCTCGAAGTCCCAAACCAAATCTAGACCGTCCATCAGCAGGGACACATGGCACTAGATCTTTCACTTCAGAGATTTTCCTCCGAGATATTTTCATTCTTCACATTCGAAACCCCCGAAGCCTGAAATTCCAAAAACCCAAAGTGAATCTGGACCATCCATCAGCGAGGACACGCGGAAATAGATCATTCACTTCAGAGATTTTCCTCTAGGATATTTTCATGCTTCACATTTGAAACTCCTGAAACACGGACTTCCGAAGAAAATATGGATCATTCATCGATCACGACAAGTGGCGAAAGATCTCCCTCTTCATATATATGACATCTGGTCACCACATCACTCTACAACCATGTCAGTCTAGGAGGAAACAATATAGCTGAGTATGTAAAGGACTCCCAAACACCCGAAGTAAATATGGATCATCCATCAAAAAAGACACATGGCACTCATCAATCATGACACGTGGCATTCAGTCCAGGTCATTTAGTTGTGTCATTCACTCATTTCCACGTGACATGTGTTACCCTTCTTTCCATGACACATCAGGAGTCGTGACATCATATGACGTCAGGCCAACATGTCACTTTGAAGATTTTCACGTTTCACATTCAAAACACCCGAAGCCCAAAATTCCAAAGTGAATCTGGATCGTTCATTGGTCATGACGCATGGAGATAGATTATTCACTTCGGATATTTTCCTCCAGGAGATTTTCCATGTTTCACATTCAAAACACCCAAATCCCGAAAGTACAAAGTGAATTTGTACTGTTGATCCCAACTCAACGAGAACCGTCGATTCTTGCAGGAGGTATATATCATCT
>JASDQU011441938.1:4436-21845 GCA_032191745.1 Picea mariana | reverse complement strand
CCATTAAACCTTGATTTTGTTAAGGTTTATGTTCATTAAAAGTTTAAGCCATCAGATTGGAGACAAACTCGTTGTACTCTGTTTTTCATTTTTCACATTGCCAGAGTAGTGTTAGAACTGCATTTTTGACTTTCATGGTGAATTCGGCCTGCTAAAGTTCGTGGTGTGCTTGTAGAGGGTAGCCCGATTTGTTGGGGGGGTCACCAACAGTCTGGTGATGTTTAGTGTGTTGTTTATACATTTCATAATTTAAATTGTCTTTTTATTTCCTGTACATGTGTATTTTTATTTAGTTAATTAATTTGTTGTAGCTCACTGTTTCACTTCTCTTTTGTAGGATAGATGATGATATATGTTAGTATGTGTTGATTTTGTATATTAGGAACAAGCTTGCAAGTCTCTATACTAACTCCGTGTTCAATTAGAAAGTCTCTTTCTCACTATACTAACCCCGCATGCAGTTAGATGTTAGATTGTGCTTTCTTTTATGATTTTATAAATAATTTTAAAACAAGATTTTAATTAGATAGAACATAGTTTTAATTTGGTTTTCTTTGACAGTGATTTTGATGGATGGATAGATTTAATTTCAGTTTTTTATTATAGCTTGTTTACTTCAATTTTATCTCAGATTTCATTTAATTAGTTGTTGGTTAATATAATTGTTAGATTACTTTTTAATATCAGTTTTTAATTTCTGTTTTTAGTCATTTCCTTATTATAGTTTGAATGGTTAGAATAAACATAGTGTAGTTTCATTTTACGCAATCTCTTTTCCTTAGAATTAAAATGCAATTGAATTTCTTAGTTATGAATGAACCTAGCTTTCTTACATAGTGCAGAATTGGAATAATAATCTCATTATGTTGTTGATGGTTTGTACATGAATATGTTGTGTATTTAACATCGTCTGTGTCATGGTTAAATTCCCGTTGGATTGTTTAATAAATACCTTCCATTTTCCCATTGAGATTAGTGTTGAGTTTATACCGTTGGAGTTGTCCTTTGTTGTCAAGTGTCATCGAGATATCATCTGTCACCACCAAAGGCATTAACACAACCACCAGCATTACATTTGAGTGTTTCATAGATTAAAGATAGTTTCTTGCTTTTATAGATTAGAAGAGATAGTTTCTTGTTTTCATAAGTTTAGTTGGTAGTCTTTCCTGCTTTCAATAGAATAGATTTCCTTTCATGCATTGCATTGAGCATTTAAATTTCCTTTCATGCAAGAGAAATAGTTTTTCATTAGGCATTTAATTCACTTAATTCTTAGGCTAGGTAGTTGTTCAATGAGAAGTCTTTGCTTACTTGTCCCTTTGCTTTAGTAGGATAGATAGTTGCCTTTGCTTACTTGTCTTTTGATTTAGTAGGTTAGCTAGGTGTTTTTGCTTGCTTGTCTCTTTGCTTTAATAGGTTAGATAGGTGCATTTTCTTACTTGCTTATTTAATTGCTTTCATAGGGTAGTTGCTCATTGAATGTAGGTTGGAAAGTTAAGAAGTTTGCTTTCATCATTTGCTGAGTAGTTTACCTTTGCTTACTGTCATGAACTAGTTTGCTTTACATAGAGTTTTCATTCGCTTTCTTAGGAACTATCCATCAGTCCTTGGCCCAAAAGTACTTAGGTTACCTAGTTTCAATTTGCTTAGTAAGGTTTGTTCATTAGCTAGGTTTGCTTGAGTAGATTAGCCCTAGATAGCCGCTTTCCATAGTTAGACTATACTCCTACCAACCTTTTTACCTTTGGCATATATTTTGCTACAATTCTAAGTTTACTTACCTCGGGTTGACAATTTAATTGAGGGTAGTTTAGTGTCTTTTTTAGTACATATAAATCACCTAACATTTTGGCGTTGTTGTCAGGGAGTTGTCTCAAGGTAAGAAGTAATTAGGAATTAGATCATTTCTAAACCTTAGCATTAGTTTGGTGGCGGGGGAACTTTAAGATGAAAGGTAAGAACTTGCGCATCTGCTATAGCAGGTTCCCCCAAACCCAATAGTAGTTTCTTGTTTGTTTTCATGAATAAACCTAGGAATCAAATGGTAGATTTTTCTTTTTATTGTTGCTTTCTTTCAAGAATAGGCCTAGAGACCCACAAGGTAGATACATTAAATCTAAATCAGACCTTTCAACCAAGGTTCCTTCTGATCTTTTTGGGGGAAGGAACGTTCCGCTTATAAAATCTGCAGACCAATACTGAAAAATGGGAGCTAGCTCAACCCAATGAGCTAAAATAGTCTCTAAAGGGACTAACATAGGGAGCACTATAGAACAAGAAATTGAAGCATCAAACATATTGGGACAAGAGGCAAGAACGCTCGAGCCTTCCGCAGAACCAAACCATACAAATTTTTCTTTTACACTACCACCAGGAAATCCTAATTTTGAAGATATCATAGACCCTGAACAAGTGAATCTTTTGTTTGGTAGCTCAGCCAATGTAATTATCTCTCAAATTGACACAGAAACTTTGGCACCGGTAATATCAACCGGCTCGAGTAGAGTCCCAGACATCTAATTAGTAGGAAGACCTTTTCATCAAAGAGAAACTTTGTTCTCTTCAAAGATAAAACCACTTAGGTACTCTCTTTTTGGAAACCAAGCCAATATGGGTGATCAGGAGGACCATAACAATGTAAGAAACGGGAAGGAAGAAGAAACTGGAAACCAAACCGAAACTACTTTTGGATTTCTGATTTTAGACACCACTCCAAATGTCAACATGAAGAATATTCCTCTCTCAGCACTGCCTACCTTTTATGGTAAAAACAGTGAAGATCCAAACACCTTCCTATTTGAATTTGACATCTTGTGCAGGAGCTACAACTATGTGCAAGATGCCCAAAAATTAAAACTCTTTCCTGCCACCCTCAAAGACTCTGCATTAAGATGGTTCATGGGATTGGGAGAATCTAGCATTAGGTCTTGGGAATCCATGGAAGACATCTTTCTTAAGAAGTACCAAGACTATTGCAAGACCAAAGAGTCTCATAATGACATCTTTAAAGTCCAACAATTAAAAGACGAGACCCTTGAAGACTATATGGAAATATTTGGTTATATCTCCCAGAAGTCAAAATACCATGACCTCCCAGAGGATGCAGTTAGGGCTCTTTTCCTTAAGGGAATTTCAGAATAATTTTTAGAGGTTCTTAACTTGATGGCATCAGGTGATATTTCTCATAAACCATTTTCTTAAATATGTGAAATGTGTAAAAACTACTCAAGGAGTAGAGCCAAAACATAGAAGAATGTTCGGGACTCTTACAATAGAAGCTTAAAACTAGTTAGTTTAGGTGGTATTACAAGAGCAGAGATAGGGAACCTTCTTAAAAAATTCAAGATAGACATCCTAAACATAATAGGTTCCCAGTTGGATACCCTTAAACTCAAAAAGAAACAGGAGGAGGAAAATGCAGTAATGAGCATATATTGCCCAAGATGCAGGAGGAAGCATTCCTCAAGGGAGTGCCCATTAGATAACATTTCAGTTTGTGGCTTTTGTAAAAAAGACCATGTGATTGAAAAATGTCCATCATTGCCTAGTTTATTAGCCATCTATAGGAGTGGAGACCTTGGGGATTCTTCTTATTCACCTAGGAGGCCATGGCAGCCTAGGAATCAACCCACATACCCGGATCTACAGTCCCAAGTTCCACCCTATTATCAACAACAATAGTGGAACTCACTAGGTTGGAAAAAATGGTCCACTCAGTACCAACATCCTTGGATTCAAGGATGGAGGGGAGGACACTACCAAAGAAACCCTCAAGCTCCACCTATCCCTATGTACAACCATCCTTATCCTCAGTTCTCATCAAACACTCTACAACTTATGCCAGGTTTTGTTCCACCACCTTTACCTCCTATCCCACAACAACAACCACTACAATATCAAAATGAAAGCTCCCCAAAACTGACACTATTACCGTCACATCCAATGACGAATCCCAATAATAAGCCCCCTCAACCTCTTAACAATGTTGAGATGCAGGCCTTCCTGACCTATGTTATTACTCCTGTTCCATTACAGGAAATTCAACTAAGATCAGGAAAAGTTCTAGATAGGCAGATACCTTCAATAGTCATCCAAGAAGAAAAAGAAGAAGAAACCACCCAACAACCCATGGATTAAACTAGGTGGGAAGATGTTATTATCTCAAAGAATCAAGAACCCAAGCTTCCCCAAAATGAACCTTGACAAATTACGAAGGTCCCTCCTTATCCAGACCGATTGGTAATCGAGAAACCTACCACCCAATCAGAATTTGATATTCTTAATGAATTGAAAAATATTTCTGTCAAGATTCCTCTACTTCAATCCATTAGAGACATTCCAATCTATAGTAAGGTAGTCAAAGAATTGTGTATCAAGAAGCTAGGTAGGAAGCAAAAGGACCCTCCTACAGTACATTTGGTAGGAGGACTCTCTGAGTACATATCAGAGCAACCAAACCTAGAAAAGTATGGGAATCCAGGAAACCCCGTAGTGACCATAACCATTAAGGAGGTCTCCCTTGGAAACACTCTCATAGAACTAGGGGCAACCATCAATGTTATGATTGCTACTACCTTGGAACAATTACAGGTACAACCTCTTCTTCAGCTTACCCCAACCATTTTGGAATTAGCAGATAAGACTAGGGTTATACGTGAAGGGATTTTAGATGATGTCATGGTTACTCTAGCCTCATGGGAGTACCCTGTAGATTTTCTTGTTATTAATTCAAAGGATCTTKCCCGAGGCCATCYCGTTATTTTGGGAAGACCTTGGCTAGCCACAACCAATGCATTTATTGGCTGTAGAGAAGAAGAAATGACCATCTCAAATGGTCTTTCTATACAGAAGCTCACCATTTACCCTCTAGCTCAACTGATTATGGAAAATCAATGGTGGCTTAAATGTCCATACGAGAACGAAGACTGGGAAGAACCCRTATTTCCTAGTGACCATGCAAGGGCACTTCAGGAGCATACACCAGAAAATGTGCTAAACCAATTCATTTCTGCTATTACATGTGTGGATTTTCCACAGTCTTTTCCCCAATTTGCGTACATGTTTGGGGAAGAATTTCAAGAACTATTAGATCCATCTGTTTTGTCTTTGACATATTTTATTTTTGAAATATATGAGTTTTCCATGTCTTATACTATGCCCTATGAGATTAGTCCAGGGAAATTTTTACATATAAACTCCGGGCTAGATACAGACCAACATAAACAGTTAGTAGATATCCTTAAATAACATCAGRAGCATTTTCCTGGGAATACACTGACATGAAGGGTATACACCCTGAAACATGTATCCATCACATATATACCCAGGGGGAAGTAACACCTGTTAGGCAATCCCAAAGAAGGATGAACCCAACACTCAAAGACATAGTTAAGGAGGAAATCCAAAAGTTGTTAAATGTCGGATTTATCTATCCCATCTCCGACAGTAAGTGGGTATCTCTGCTAGTAGTGGTTCCAAAGAAAGTGACTGGGAAATGGATAATTTGTGTTGATTTCTGGGAACTCAATAAGGCCACTCTAAAAGACTACTTTCCTCTTCCTTTCATTGACTAAGTTCTAGATACCTTGTCTAGAAAGAAGTATTTTTCCTTTCTAGATGGGTACAGCGGGTACAATCATATTCTTATAGCACCCGAGGACCAAGACAAGACTACCTTTACCTTTCCTTGGGGCACCTATGCCTATAGGGTATTACCATTTGGATTGTGTAATGCTCCTGCCACATTTCAATGAGCAGTATTAGGGATATTTGCTGATCTTATTCATGATTGTGTGGAGGTCTACATGGATGACTTCACAGTTTATGGCAACACTTACCAAGAAGCCTTAGACAACTTATAAAAAGTCCTCATCAGATGCTAGGAAATGAACCTATCCCTAAGTCATGAAACTGCAAAATGTTGCTAACTGAAGGAGTGGTTCTAGGGCATCATTTTTCATCTAAAGGAATAAAAGTCGATCCTGCAAATATTGAGGTCATTATTAGACTTCCACCCCCCAAGAATCAGAAAGAGGTAAGAATCTTTCTTGGACATGCCAGATATTAACGATGGTTTATTGAAAATTTTACAAAGATTGCACCTATGTTTGGATTATTGATAAAAGATGTTGATTTTGTTTGGACTGAGCACTGTCAAACTGCCTTTGAAACCCTGAAAGCCAAGCTGTTTGTGGCACCAATTCTTAGAGGGACGAATTGGACTCTCCCATTTCATATATCCACTGATGCCTCCGACATTGCAATCAGAGGGGTATTAGGGTAGAAAGAAGACCAACAGTCCTATGCCATTTAGTTTATAAGCAAGAACTTGTCCCCTGCCGAATTGAACTATACAGTCATGGAGAAGGAGTTCTTAGTAGTTGTTCATACTATTAACAAGTTTCGTCATTACATTACATTTTATGAAGTATTTGTACACACCGATCATTCCGACATTAGGTTTCTCATGAACAAACCTATAGCTAATGGCCGAGTGACTAGGTGGCTCTTGTTATTGCAAGAATTTAATATTATTGTGCTTGACCGACCTGGAAAGGATAATGTAGTAGCTGACTTTCTTTCCTGAATAAAGAATGAGGATGATGACATCCCTGTAGATGATAGTTTCCCAGATGAGCATCTCTTTGCCCTCTCTGTCAATACCCCATGGTTTGCGGATATGGAAAACTATTTGGCCACTAGGAAATTACCGTCTCATTTGTCACCTCATGAAAAGCGGAAAATTATTACACAAAGTGCTAATTACTCTTGGGTTGGTCATGATTTTTTTCGCACAGGCCCTGATTTGATTATTCGTAGATGTGTCCGAGAGGACGAGGTACCTGAAATACTACGAAGTTGTCATGATGGACCATGTGGTGGCCATTTCTCTGACAAACGTACAACATATAAGGTGTTACATTCAGGTTACTATTGGCCTAACATTTTCAAAGATGCTGCCAAGTATGTGAGAAGTTTTGATAGTTGCCAAAGGATAGGCAGACCTACCTCAGCTGTCAAACTTCCTTTACAGGCCCAAGTTATGATAGAACCCTTCGAAAAATGGGCCCTCCACTTTGTAGGACCAATTTCACCCATGTCCCATAGGAAGAAGTATATATTGGTTTGTACTGACTATGACACCAAATGGGTAGAGGAAAAATCCCTATTCAGGGCCATAGAGAAGTCTGTTGTCGAATTTGTCTATGAAGACATCTTTACCCACTTCAGTGTCCCTCATGAAATTTTTACTGACCAAGGCACTCAATTCACTTCCAAGCTGATGAAAGAGCTAACAAAGAAATATGGGATTAAACATTGTAAATCTTCTCCATACCACCCACAAGCCAATGGTCAGGTAGAATCCACAAACAAAGTTTTGGAAKCCATCTTGACCAAGACTGTTCAGTTACATCATCGAGATTGCRCTGATAGGCTCCTAGAGGCTTTGTGGGCATATCGAACTACCTGGAGAAATACCACTAGGCATACCCCTTATGAGCTAGTGTATGGGAAACAAGTACTTTTACCAATATAATTCCAAGTAAGGACCTTCYGTATTGCCGCAAAATTAGGATTGAACYTGGATGAGGCTTAGAAGCAAYGCCGCCCTACAATTGAATGAATTGGATGAGATCAGGCAAGATGCCATCCAACGGACAATATTGGTCCAAAACCAGAGGAGCAAGYGACATGACAAGTTTATTAAAAAGAAACACTTCTAGTTTGGTGATTGGGCCTTGTTGTTTGATTCCCGGTTCAAAACCTTCAAAGGAAAACTTACCAACCGTTGGTTGGGCCCTTACGAGGTAGACACTGTATATGACAATGGAGCTGTAAAAATTAAAACAATTGACGATGGACAAGTCTCCTTTTTGGTAAATGGACACCTACTTAAGTTTTATCATAAGCCCATTTCCAGAGAAGATTTTCTACGGGTCATGACAGCTAACAAGGCATTGTCCTTAGTATATGGGGAAGTGCCCCCTTGTTCTTGAATTTTTTTTTGAGTTTCCTACTGTATATATGTAAATAGTTTTTGTATTTTGTTAATAAGGCAATTCTAGATATTTCTGTAAGTAATTATTTCACCGGGAGTACACCGTTTCAAGTATCAAATGAATAGTGACTTACTGTAATTAGCCATGTTTTTGCAAAATTATCATTTTTACGTTATTCTAAAGTAGTTTCTCTTGAAACTCTTCACCACTGTATAAGGAAGTGATACCATAACTATCAAGCCTAGAGGTCTTTCGTACAGTTTTTCCAAGAAACCTGAGTAAGTAAGTCAAGTTTCTTTATCAAAGAGTAACAGGGAGGTCTCATTAGCAGTTAGTCATGGAAACATCATAATAATTACAAAAGAAGAAAGTGAGTTGATCCTAGAGATACCTTTCTGTTCTTTCTCAATGGTACCATCCACTACACACTAAATAGCTTGATTATATCATATCTTTAGATAAGCCACATTCACTTAAGTACCCCTTACATCAGGATAATCACTAAGAAATATAGTGGAAAGTCATCCTCTAACATAAATACCATCCCAATTAAAAAGAAAAAAGAAAGAAAAAGTTGTTTCAAAGTTGTTCCCCCATCTTCTTGCATAAGCAATATTACACTAACATATTAAAGGATGGAGGGCCAGTCTCTGAGGGTTTAAGAGGCTAACTCACCGAGATACTAAATAGGTCTGCTGGCAGCGGCTACCGGCCTGTGGTATGACTAGGTAAACCCGCCAAAGTACTGAACATGCTTGCTGGCAGCGGGGCATTCTACCTAGCAAGGATGATGATCTGACAAAAATAAATAATAAATCTAAACTTGTTCTGATGTATGACATTACTTGCAGACAAAGCTGACATGGAGTATGTGTGGTTAAGCTAAGGTTAATGAATCTCATCAACTTGCCATTGGGAAATGACTCTAAGACTATCTTGAAACTCTCTTGCCTACCTCTTCTTATCTATATATAGAATCTCTTATCCTATAGGTGGGGCCATCTCGTAACTGTCTCGTCGGACCAATCTGTGAAATTTCATCTTTGCACTTGACATACTGTAAATCTTTGGCTATTGGGGGATACTGACTAGTTTCCTATACTTTTGATTGTGAGGTGTCACAATACTTAAGTGTGGGGGAGGGGTTCATGAGCTGACAAATGATTATTTCCTGGAGAAAAGAGTCTTTGCAAGAATTTTTGTATTATTACCATGATACAGGTTATCACATTGATAGTCTCGTTATTTTTAAATGCTTATCTCCTGTGTGCTATACATTACTGAACTCATGCTTAACATACCACTTTTTATTGGTTATCTTCCATTACAAGCTACATACTGTAGGTTTGACAATACATGTTTTATATTTGCTATAACCCGTTCATTATAGGTTTTGACACTATATGTCATATATAAGAAGAATGAGTAAGCATGGAGCACTCTGCCTCTACTCATTAACCACTATGGTTGTCAAAAACACTTCAAAATTGCAGGTTGTCCATTAAAAGAGGCGAAAATGCACTTAACATAGGGGTACTGGATGAAGCACCGTACGAGGTGCCGGATGAACTCCCGTTTCAAGTGCCATTGCATTGGAGACTAGTAACTGTCCTAGATTCCAGGTAACTAGAATTCAATTATATTTAATAACATTGGTTGCAGGAATTGATTAATAGATGCTTCATATGGTTATGATCAAATGTCCAAGTCAAAAGACTTGGACATTGATCTAAGTATGCACCACTCCATTGCTCCCAATATTTCCATCGAATTTGAATCTCCCACACATGGCAGCTCACACGCACATGTGGGAAACGTACTCCACCATAAGAGCATCCAAAATCGAGTTGGTCACTCTATTGTTTCATTTTCCCTTGCCATTTTCTCTTCCCTGCATTAAGGAATCGCACCCAACCTTTGCCGAATTCGCTCTCTGTTCTAATCACACTCAGACTGTGTTAAACCCATGCCATTTCTTGGCCTGTTTTCACCCTTGCTTGGTAAAATTCACCCTCTGTTCCAATTACACTCAGACCATGCCCAATTCGTGTCTCTATGTGGCTCGATTTCTCCCTTTCTTGGTGAATTCAAACTTTGTCACAATGCCTAAGCGATATGAACCCTCCTCCTATGCAGACCTGTTTTCCATTCCAGAATTCGCATAGTGTAGGGAAGTGTTCTTACGTGCTGGCCGGGGGCCATTTCTGTCGAGTTTGAAAGGCCATGATGATGGGATTTCTATGCAATTTTTAGTTGGTTTTGATGGCAGGATAGCACATGTAGTGTCTCTCAATCTTGCAGTCACAGAAGATTCAATTGCTATTGCAACAAAACTTCCAAGAATGGGAGATAGGTGGTTCAAGAATCATCAATTGTTGTGCTCAAGTTACAATAGGGTGTTTAAGCCTGAATTCGAGAGCATTTCAGGAGCGAAAGGGTATGCTAAGGAGTGGATAAATCTAGAATTGGTCAATCCCCTCATCGTTATCACAAAGTTAATTACATGTGAAGGTAGATACTCCACCTTCAAAGATTGTCACTTTAGATTGCTGGCTCATTTTCTATTCAATAAACCTTTGAACTTTCCTTTTTATTTTCTCAAAAGCTTGGAGAAAATGTCCTCTCATGTGAGGAAAAATGTGACCAACCCCCACAATAGTCTCTTCCACCATGGTTTGATCAAACTCCTCATTCTTACCGAACTAGAGAAGCAGGGGAAAAGTTGGGATGCCTTTATCTACCAATTTGCAAACCCTCACTTGACAGTGAAGACCAGAAAAAATCCACTTAGCCTAAAAACTATCTCTCCATCCAAGCCTCACTCTCCAAAAAATCCAAACTCCCTTGCACAAACTCCCTCTTTGCCGGAACAATACCAAAAGCTTGTTGATATTCCTACTTCGTCATCGGGGAAAAAGACAAAGAACAAAGACCAAAAGAAGCCTATTGTTGACCTCCCAATGCCTTCATTTTCTCTTGATCCTACACCTAAGAAGCCCCATGAAGTAATGTAGTAAGACTTTCCTATCATTCCCAAAAACAAGAGAGGATCCAACCGATTTGGTAAGGGACCTTTTCGGAAGAGTACCCAGAACATAAGAACCAAGCCTTATGACAAGACTCCACCTGCTTCGGATCCTATCCAAGTATCCTCCGACCTTGAGAGCCCTCATAAGAAACCTAGAGAAGTCTCTGCAGATGGATTAGAGCCACTAAGGAAAACAAAATCAGAACCTACCTCACCTTTCTGATCTCCCATCACACCTACTTCACCCATGCCCACTCTTAATCCTAAAATTGATAAATTGACCACATCTCTCAAAGGACGTAAGCCTTCCTCGGAGATTACTGATTCTGCCCCAACTATAGAGGAGCTACAAAGGGAAAACCATCATCTTCTCCAACAATTAGAAGAGAGGAAGACAATAGATGCACACCTTCATCATGACAATGCAGTGCTTCAGGCAAAAGTTAACTCCCTTTAGCGGTTGGTCAATGGGATGACCCAATCTAACCGTAGCTTAAGAGTACAATTAAAGCAACATAAGAGGCACAAGGCTAAGCCTACATAACAAGAAGGAGAGGCTTCTAAAGCCGACCCTCCTTAGCAAGCCTAGTTCCGAGGGATGACTTCTTTTTGTTTGCAGTGGGACCTGCAAAATCATCGGTGTGGGGGTATGTTGGGCCCGAGATATGATCATCTTCATGACGTTATTATACACTTTTTGTCATATGTACATATGCATTTTTTATCTTTCAAAGGAGATTTTTAAAGAATTTTATGGTAAAATGATACAATTGGCATGAGGTATGTATAATTCGTGTTTTGTGATTCAATCAAGTTTAATTTATCATATTTTATGGTTTCCAAGAGTTAATTCATGTTTTTCTATTGTTACAGGGAAAAACGCACCATGTTTCTTGGTCCGGCACTTGTTCCGACATTTGATCCAGCACTCGTTCCGGTACTTGATCTGACACTCGTTCCGACACCCAGTATTGCACAAAAACGCAAGGCAAGTTGGCGGTTATGGTATTGGTGGCCAGTGGTGGACAAATCGACNATTAGAGCCACTAAGGAAAACAAAATCAGAACCTACCTCACCTTTCTGATCTCCCATCACACCTACTTCACCCATGCCCACTCTTAATCCTAAAATTGATAAATTGACCACATCTCTCAAAGGACGTAAGCCTTCCTCGGAGATTACTGATTCTGCCCCAACTATATAGGAGCTACAAAGGGAAAACCATCATCTTCTCCAACAATTAGAAGAGAGGAAGACAATAGATGCACACCTTCATCATGACAATGCAGTGCTTCAGGCAAAAGTTAACTCCCTTTAGCGGTTGGTCAATGGGATGAACCAATCTAACCGTAGCTTAAGAGTACAATTAAAGCAACATAAGAGGCACAAGGCTAAGCCTACATAACAAGAAGGAGAGGCTTCTAAAGCCGACCCTCCTTAGCAAGCCTAGTTCCAAGGGATGACTTCTTTTTGTTTGCAGTGGGACCTGCAAAATCATCGGTGTGGGGGTATGTTGGGCCCAAGATATGATCATCTTCATGACGTTATTATACACTTTTTGTCATATGTACATATGCATTTTTTATCTTTCAAAGGAGATTTTTAAAGAATTTTATGGTAAAATGATACAATCGGCATGAGGTATGTATAATTCGTGTTTTGTGATTCAATCAAGTTTAATTTATCATATTTTATGGTTTCCAAGAGTTAATTCATGTTTTTCTATTGTTACAGGGAAAAATGCACCATGTTTCTTGGTCCGGCACTTGTTCCGACATTTGATCCAGCACTCGTTCCGGTACTTGATCTGACACTCGTTCTGACACCCAGTATTGCACAAAAACGCAAGGCAAGTTGGCGGTTATGGTATTGGTGGCCAGTGGTGGACAAATCGACCACATGGGTTTTGTTTGTCATTGACCCCTCTAGCTACTAAGCTAAAGACAACTTGATTTCAGTTGTCCAAAGAGGGTGCTTATTGGGTTCCTCCGTTTTGTTAGTTATGGCCTCATTTAATGTAATTTGCCGAATTTAGAGGTGGTTCGACCCTCCTGTGGTCGACCACCTGGGTTGTAAACCTATAAATACTACCAAGATGATCATTGGATTGTTAAGCAAGTAGAATAGCCATCAGATTGGAGATAAACTCGTTGTACTTTGTTTATCATTTTTCACATTGCCAGAATAGTACTAGAACTGCGTTTTTGACTTTCATGGTGAACTTGGCCTATTGAAGTTCGTGGTGTGCTTGTAGAGGGTAGCCACGACTTGCTAGGGGGCCCACCAACAGTCTAGTGATGTTTAGTGTGTTGTTTATACATTTCATAATTTAAATTGTCTTTTTATTTCCGGTACATGTGTATTTTTATTTAGTTAATTAATTTGTTGTAGCTCACTATTTCACTTCTCTTTTGCAGGATAGATGATGATATGTGTTAGTATGTGTTGATTTTGTAGATTAGGAACAGGCTTGCAAGTCTCTATACTAACTCTGTGTTCAATTAGAAAGTCTCTCTCTCACTATACTAACCCCGCATGCAGTTAGATGTTAGATTGTGCTTTCTTTTATGATTTTATAAATAAGTTTAAAACTGGATTTTAATTAGATAGAATAGAGTTCAATTTGGGGTTCTTTGATAGGGATTTTGATGGATGGATAGATTTAATTTCAGTTTTTTATTATAGCTTGTTTACTTCAATTTTTATATCAGATTTCATTTAATTAGTTGTTGGTTAATATAATTGTTAGATTACTTTTTAATATCAGTTTTTAATTTCTGTTTTTAGTCATTTCCTTATTATAGTTTGAATGGTTAGAATAAACATAGTGTAGTTTCATTTTCCGCAACCTCTTTTCCTTAGAATTAAAATGCAATTGAATTTCTTAGTTATGAATGAACCTAGTTTGCTTACATAGTGTAGAATTGGAATAATAATCTCATTATGTTGTTGATGGTTTGTACATGAATATGTCGGGTATTTAACATTGTCTTTGTCATGGTTAAATTCTCGTTGGATTGTTTAATACATGCCTTCCATTTTTCCATTGAGATTAGTGTTGAGTATATACCATTGGAGTTGTCCTTTGTTGTCAAGTGTCATCGAGATATCATCCGTCACCATCGAAGGCATTCACACAACCACCAGCATTACATTTGAGTGTTTCATAGATTAAAGATAGTTTCTTGTTTTTATAGATTAGAAGAGATAGTTTCTTGTTTTCATAAGTTTAGTTGGTAGTCTTTCCTTCTTTCAATAGAATGGATTTCCTTTCATGCATTACATTGAGCATTTAAATTTCCTTTCACGCAAGAGAAATAGTTTTGCATTAGGCATTTAGTTCACTTGCCTCTTAGGCTAGGTAGTTGTTCAATGAGAAGTCTTTGCTTACTTGTCCCTTTGCTTTAGTAGGATAGATAGTTGCCTTTGCGTACTTGTCTTTTTCTTTAGTAGGTTAGCTAGGTGTTTTTGCTTGCTTGTCTATTTGCTTTAATAGGTTAGATATATGCTTTTGCTTACTTGCTTATTTAATTGCTTTCATAGGGTAGTTTCTCATTGAATGCAGGTTGGCAAGTTAAGAAGTTTTCTTTCATCATTTTCTTAGTGGTTTACCTTTGCTTACTGTCATGAACTAGTTTTATTTACATAGAGTTTTCATTCTCTTTCTTAGGAACTATCCATCAATGCTTGGCCCAAAAGTACTTAGGTTACCTAGTTTCAATTTTCTTAGTAAGGTTTGTTCATTAGCTAGGTTTTCTTGAGTAGATTAGCCCTAGATAGATTCTTTCCGTAGTTAGACTATACTCCTACCAACCTTTTTACCTTTGGCATATATTTTTCTACAACTCTAAGTTTACTTACCCTAGGTTGACAATTTAATTGAGGGTAGTTTAGTGTCTTTTTTAGTAGATATAAATCACCTAACAAAGTGTATGAACTAGCTAATTGTTTGAGGTTTGTGCCTATTGGATGGATGTCAGTTGGTCATGTATGAGCTAGCTACTTGTCTAAAGTATGTACCTATTGGTTGGCAGGAAGTCGACTTCATATGAGCTACAACTCTAAGGCCCTTTTATATTACTAAGGCCTATTAGTATTCGTGAAGCCTAGAGTTGCAGCTACAGACCTACCATTGAATTCCAAGTATTTTGGAGAATTGGACTCAAACAAGATTTCAATAGGCTCTAATAATACTTTAGATCCATAGGAATTGAGCAGATTTGTCATTTCAAATATCTCCAATGCAAGAACTTTCTTAGAAACATGGTACCTAGACTTAAGCCTAATGCATAATATTTTAGGTTTGGATGCCTTGGTGGGCCTGGGGTTCCATGGATTAAGTTAGTTAGACACTTGAAACTTGCTAGAAGCATATTGCATCAATTTTTGCATGCATGAGGAATAGGGAAACCAAGGGAATTTAAGGATACAATGAGTTGTTATGAGAGAGAGTCCAAGATCTCAAAATCCCAATATAATGACACATGGAATAATCATGTACGTACAAGGGGATTAAAGAAAATAAGATTGAGAGAACACCAAGTGACCACATTAATACAACCACATCCACTCTCATGTTTCTCCATGGTAGGATGCATCAAGTCCACAAAGGTACAAGCCTATGATAGTTGGATATGATGTGGACTAATGATTAAATGTCATGTGGCAGTGGGGCCCACCACTAAAATAATTATACATTGCGGTATTATTTTACAAAATGTTTGATTCATATTGAGGTAAATAATAAGTAGAGGGTTGAATCTCCTCAAAGGTGAATAAAATATACAATTTATTTTAAGCACGGATTGGAGGGCCCTAGAGCCTCTGGATGGCTGTAATATTTCAGACAAGATCTACTATGAGGAAACTTTTCTCTGAGTTTTGCCTCTTTTTGGTTGGAAGAAAGATGAGAGGTATGGCTTTGGAAATATAGTTAGGACATGATGTATATTCTGATTTCAGTTTTGAAATATTGAATATAATTTTTTTTTCATGGAAAAAAATTGGTGTGGATATGCCTCAAAATTTTAAATTGGATAGAAAATATTATATTTTCCTCAGGCTTGCTGATAAGAAACATCTTCTTGAACTCATGGATCTATTGTACATACTGCTAATAGCTTGGCAAAGAAAAACATTTTGGTTGCTTACATCTTGTCTGGTGATCTAATTATAAAAAAATAAGGATTTAGCGATGTTATATTTGTACGAAAATTAACAACCACGTCCATCAGAAAGCACCACAGAATGTATTGTATTTGGAGTTCCTCTATAGCACTGCAAGGGGAATATGGTGATGTCACATGTTTTGAGACAACAAATGCTTGCCAAAAGTCCCATGTGCCACTATCTCAATGACTTCAAAGAAGTCAGTTGATAGAAGCATATGTTCAGTGGTTTTCCAAAGTATATTGTCATTCTTCACCAACTTGATGGGCAAGGTAATATACATGTTTGTAAACATTAATTTTGAAAATTTGCATGTATGGAAAGAATGCTTTTCTGAAATTGAATAGAAAATAATACAGAAAGATAATCCACTATGGGAGACACTGTAGAAGGTTATTTAGGTCTTTTCGAGATTTTATTTTATGTCCTCAAAAAATGTTTGGCAACTTGCTTCAAGCTGTTGGGATCAAAATATACGCAGAAACCAACATGGGCATTCTTTTCTAAGATAGATGATGGATTCAAATAATGAAAAAGAAGTTAATGTCACCATGAAGGACCTAATAGAAATGCGTCAAAGAATATTGTACAAATAGTTGGTTCAAGGGACCCAACAGGGCAACCTACAACAAAAATGTATGAAAGAAGAGATGACACTGGATTAACTGCTTAGTATGATGGGCAGTTGTGRATGACGAGGAGTTGAACTTGGTCAGAGTAGAACCTAGGTAACAATGATTTGTTACAACAAATTATGAACTTGTAATGCTAGGCGGTGATAGGGTTATTCGTGATCTAGAACAAGACGATGGCCTAATGACTTTGGCATTACTTATGATAAAAAATGGATAAGTAAGGCTTGGTGTAGTGATTCATAATGACGTAGATAACTTTGGCATTGAAGTGAGGGTGATTGGGAGATTAGTATTTATATTTCTAAGAAAGATAAATATGATCAGTCAAGGAGCACTCATTAAATGCTGGAAAAAAATCTAATGACGACTGGTAAATGAGAATAAGGACCTCCTAACATGATGGAGTAAATATTCTTGGCAAGATCAAAAGAAATTATGGGGCTGGATAGAGCATCTCTGAAGATCAAGAAATTGTCAAAGATCTTGTCAAAATAAGGGATATGGGGCATGGTTGTGTTGATTGAGGGGTTCTCTTTTCTATCTCCTTTTAGTAGTAATAATAATAATAGTCTATTT
>JASDQU011441937.1:12521-25746 GCA_032191745.1 Picea mariana | reverse complement strand
GTTATGCAATATTATCCAGCTCCTCAAAGCAACCCCATTTCTTGCTACTCCACCAAGTATGTCCACCGCTACTACGGATTCCTCAACCACATGCAAGAAAGGGTTACAAACCAATTTATCTTGTTTCATATGCTCAGAATATGGACATTACACTCATCATTTCCCAGCTCTACCTCAATTCCGCCAAAAATTAGCTGAGGTACGCCATACATCCCTGCCTGAGCCATCTCAGGCTCTCCTTACTGCTTCTCACATTACTATCATTCATTATGTTTCTTTTTCAGCCTCTGTGCGATTAAGATACCATCCATAGTATCGTGACATTTGGTTTATGTCAAGCAATCCATCACACCCTATACATGATATCTTGTCTATGTGCTCATCCTTCGAGGAAAATCACACTTACCTGATGACAGTTCCCCCTGTCATATCCCAGGATCCCCTGTCTTCTCACATTTTCCACTGCGACGAAGATATCTTGGAAGAAATAACCACCCCCGATTTCCCATGGAATGTCCTCCATAATTGAGCACTTTTCCTCCCACAAGAGGCTTTTCACCCTCCTACCCAAGCCTCCTTATGCACAATTGAAACCAAGGATTTCATTCCTTCGGGGCATATCGACTGGTTCAAAAACCCTATCCCTGCTCTTGATTCTTTTGAAGAAGGAAACATGGAAAACATCTCCCCCATAGTCAAAATTGACATTTCCATTAAACCAAGCATCGTAGAAGAGATCACCATTGGCGTTGCATGCTCCCCTAAAGAACTCATTTCTTACAAAACTCTCTTTTAGGAATACCGGGATATTTTTTCCTGGTCATATATGGAGATGTTGGGCCTCAATCCTTCTATAGTTGAACGTTGAATCGACAAATGGATGGATATCGCCCATGTTCATCAAAATAAATGTCCCCTCCACTCATCCAAAGTTGTGGCTATCAAAGCCGAAATTGACAAGTTACGCGTTGCCGGGTTCATTTACCCCATTGCATACACTTCTTGGGTCTCAAACGCGTCCCCGTTAACAAAAAATAGGGAACTATTCACGTCTGCACCGAATTTCATGACCTCAACCACGCTTGTTCCAAAGACAACTTCCCAACCCCTTTCATTGACCAAATCATCAATGATTGTTCCAGACATGAAGCATTGTCCTTTATGGACGAGTTCTCCGACTATAATCAAATTCAAATCCACCCAACAGATTAGTACAAAACCTCTTTTACAACCCATTGGGGTACCTTTGCTTATCGCGTCATGCCTTTTGGACTAAAAAATGCCAATGCTATGTTTCAATGGGCCATGACCTACATTTTTCACGATATCGCTCACATAATCCTTACTTATTTATATGACCTCACTGCTCGATCCAAAAAGTGAACCTAGCATTTAGATGACTTACGCATCATTGTCCAACGATGTTGCTAGTATAATATCTACTTGAACCCACTCAAGTGCGTCTTCTGCGTCACTTTCGTACGCCTCCTCGGGTTCATTGTCTCCCAACACAACATCACTATTGACCCCCTCAAGGTCCAAGCTATCAAAAAAATTCCACCACCTAGGAATTTATGCCAACTACAGAGCCTACAAGGCAAAACCAACTTTTTGCGTCACTTTTTCCTAGACTATGCCACACGTGCACATGGATTTCTCTGCCTACTGTGCCATGATATCCAATTTCAATGGGACAAACAAGATCAAACAACTTTCTATGATTTAAAATCTGCCCTATCCAATGCCCCTTTGATTAGTCCCCCGAACTATGATCACTATTACAACCTCTACTTATCAGCCTTTGTTGTTTCAGTCACAAGAGTCCTCGTCCAATTAGGGGATGATGGACGTGAACATGTCATTTACTACATTAGTAAAAACCTTTGAGTACCACCCTTGAAGTATAATCATGATGAGAAATTCACATTAGCAGTTGTCCTTGCAGTCCAAAAACTACAACATTACATTATGCTTCAAACTACCAAGGTCATAGCAGATTCCAACCCCATGCAGTACTTTCTTAGTCGAAGGCAGATCCACGTCAAATTTTCCTGATGAATCTTTATCCTCCAAGAATACGATAAAGATTTCTCTAATCCCAAAAGAAATAAATATATGGTCCTATCCGAACTCATTATGACATTTCCCTCAGATGCCAAAGTGTCATCAATCAATGAGTATTTCCCCGATGAACACCTCTTCTTCATCCCCTCCGAAGACCCTCGGTACGACAACCTCCTCATCTACCTTCGTACACACAATTTTGGGTCTCACCTCTCTCGCAATGATCGTNCCATCCTTCGGCGATGTCTTACCATCAACGAAGTCGATAGAGTCTTGAATGATTGCCACAATGGCGCTTGCGGTGGTAACCTCTCGGGTATGTCACCATCCAAAAAATCATTCAAGAAAGGTACTTCTAGCCCACTTTGTTTCATGACTGCATTCATGCTGTCAAGAGATGTGATAAGTGCCAGCTTTATGCAAACAAAGCACTAGCTCCACCAGCTCTTCTACACCCAATCATCACAGTTGGCCCCTTCTGTAAATGGGGCATAGACTTCATTACTTTCCACCCTCCATCTAGTAATGGATACAAGTACATTGTCATGGAAGTGGATTATTTTACCAAATGGGTTGAAGCAATGCCCACATTTAACAACACTGTTGACATAACAATGCTTTTTTTTTTCAACCATGTCATTACCCATTTCGGAGTCCCGCAACAGTTAGTTTCCGATCATGGTAAACATTTTGAAAATGAGATCTTTGCATAACTCTCCTCAAAATTAGGCTTCACCCATGAGTTGGCCTCCCCATAATACCCTAAGTCCAACAAATAGGTCAAGGTTGTCAACAAATTCCTCAAAACCATGTTACAATGTACCTTCAACAAACAGAAGACCAACTGGAATCATATTTTGTTTTCTTCTTTATGGGCTTATCACACAGTAGTCAAAACTACCACTGGTTTTATACCATTACACCTCATCCATGGGATCGAATCCACCCTCCCTATCAAGTACAAAATCCCCATGTTACGCACTGCCATAGAGATCTTACCTGACACTGCTCCAATGGAGCATCGCCTGCTGACCTTAGAGTCACTTGATGAAGATCGTCAATCTTCATTACAACATAATGAGGCAGCCAAAAAACAGTCCAAAGCCACCTTCGACCACCATGTCAACCTTCTCTCATTCAATGAAGGTGATTTCGTGTTAGCCTATGATATCTCCCACAACACTCTCGACCATGGGAAATTCGATTCATTATGGCACATCCCCTTCGTCATCCAAAATTTCCTCACTAAAAGTGCCTACATTTTGGCCTCTCTAGAAGGATTCCCTCTCAAGGAACCTGTCAACGGGTTATACTTGAAGAAATTTTACTCCTAAGCGTAGCCCCCCTACCTTAGGTTTCTATTTCAACAAATTTGTAGATTTTTTAGTCTTATTTGCTAACACCACTCTTAGTGTTTGATCTATCACCTATGTTATTGATAGATGCATCATCCATCAGCCTACCACATTAGTTACACTGATAGTGCCAGTTGTTGTCCCCAGAATCTCGCTTTGGCTGCTTTGGCCCTCTATACCCCCTCACATATCCTACTCCATTCCAATGGCATATGCTTAGGCCCGACCACCAATAACCAAGCCAAATATGATGCCATCATTGGTCTCCTCGCCGAGGCCAGTCACCGCAATGTTCGTCACCTTAGCATTCTATTAGATTCCCATAGTGGCATCCTACAACTCAACAATGTGTATCATGTTCACAATCCTTGCCTCTTTCTCAAATACCTGCAAGTTAGACTCCTATCGCGTGATTTTGATTCCATCACATTTACGCATATTCCAAGAAACCTCAATCAAGTAGTAGATCACATGGCTAACCTAGTATTAGATTGGCATTTATCACATTAAAAACATCATATACACAACAGCATACATTTTTCAAACACATATAAATAGACATCATACATCATAAAAAATGAAGCATAAAGACACGCATGATCCAATATATCCATCATATATATATCATCAAGGTCATAAAATGTTTTACAAAAATAGATATACAAATTGGTCATAGGCTCATGAGTCCCATCACCCCTATGAGTACAAAAATGGGTATCAACTACCCTCTACAAAATCGGGCTCCCAAACCTGTACATACAAAAATCGGTACTCAAGGTTCCCTACAACTCCCCCCCAAGTCCTCTTTCTGCCAAAGGTGCCCCACCAACTAGGGGGCCTCCAGCTCCAGGAGGTAGTCAACTAGTCATAGCTTCCCCCACCGCTACTACTTTGCAGATCAATGTCTTCCACTTTTCTGGTACCCCCACACACTGGTCCAAGACCTCCTCATCTTGGATGTGGGCTCGCATTCCCTCGGGAACACCCTACAGAACCCACTCAAACCATCGACGCAAATCCTCTAAGGTAGTCGCAGCATCTCCCTAGGGTTCTATGGGTGGTCTTTCGCTAGCATCATCGTGTCGGCACCTCTTCCCAACCCTCAGACCTATAGTCTCATGTCTCGTCGGCTCTCATCGATCCAACTCCCCGAAGACCTCTACCTCTCGCCCCCGGGGTCCAACATCTGCAAAACAACACGGATATATTTTCAGCATCCATATATATGTTTATTAAATGATATCTACCAAACTCAAAATAAATAGATACAACACGTACATCTTTGGTCCTAGTCCTCCCGACGAGGTAGCACCATGTCAAGATCTTTCCTGTAGTCCATACTCGCATATGGATATCTCATAATCACTTGTAGCATATGACGCCACACTTGAGACATCGTGGCCATGAAGTAGTGGTCACCCTCCCCTACTCCATGTCGGGCCAACACATGTGCCCATTGCATCAATTGTATCTCTCGCAACAACATTGGCTCTAGTAGAATCCGCGGGCACAATAGAGGCACCCTCTCTAAAAACCAGGCCACCAAAATGGACCCAAATGCAAACTCAACGGATTCATCACGATGACACCGGTTTAGTTGGGACATCATCCTGGTATGCATCATTACACCCCATGCAAAAAGGTCCTCGTTCATGACCTCCTCCACCACCCTCAGCTAACCACCTGTGATTCGTTGAGTGCCCTAAGATCCGTATATCCTCACCACCATGGTCATGATGCACTCAGTCAACAAGTCATCGATGGCCTCAATCTGGATGATTGAACCCGACATAGGGTTCGGCCCAGATCAATGTCAATCCACCATGGTCTCCACCCTGCCCTCCTCTGGTAGATGGGGATCAATGGCTAGTGCCCTCCCATAAAATGGGAGTCCCATAAAAAAGTACACATCCTCTGTTGCAGAGAACATCAGCTTCTCCCCCCTCACCACGAAGCACTGCAGATAATTGCTCCACATCCTCATCAGAAACTAGAGCAGGAACTCATGTGACCATACTAGGGGGCAGTCAAAAAACTTGAGCAACCCGCATACTTCCAAGTGTCTATGTACACTAGGATGCACCCTCGCAGTCAGTCCCACTCTGGCTGGTGGACCGGCATCGTATTCAACTATGTTGATAACCTACAATCACCCAAGAACACTTGATCATTCACATCATCCATCAAAATCATAAATACCAAAAAAATTCATAACCCCTTAGCCCGCACACAGTGTGCGGCTTTCTCCCCATACAGTTGCACACATGTGCACGACTGTTATTCATATAGTTGCACACTAATGCAAAGTTGTCTCACCCATAGCTACGCATGGGTGTGTAGTTGTCACTCGTACAGGCGTGCATTCTATGCATGCCTGTCTGTCCTACTCATGCACCCACATGTATGATTGTATCAAGCACCACTGCACACTATGCGCATGTTTCCTCACCACATTTGCGCACTCCTTAGTGCACGACTGTTGGGAAAAAACCCACACATAATGTGCAAGAAACTAAGGTTTACCCGCACACACATGCACAGGTATTCCCCATTTTCTCACACACTTGTGGGCCCCTACCCTTAAAAACCCTTGTACGACCCTCCGTACAGCCCCTACCTACAATATATCAACTTCACAAAATGCAGGATGATAGGGACACTAACATGTCTCTCACCGCTCCCGGATCAGTAGTCTCGTAAAATAAAAAATAATGTCAGGTACAAATGAGGTGGCATTGTGGGCCCACCATCCATATATAGGCCCCTTTTCCCAACTTTTGCCTTATGTTATAGGAGCCCAGAACCTTCATTTTCTGATCCATTCTCAGCCATGAGATCATGATCCAGCCATCTACACATTCACATTCCCCAGGTTATCATCTACACTTTTCCTCGGAGGAGCATTTTTCTCACGCCACATTTAGGTATGCATGCTCACTTTTAGTTTTATCAAATAGTTGTTATATGTTCTTTATCATCATATATTGTTCATGTCAGGTATTCGGTTTTTATGTGTGTAGGTACTTTTTCACAAATCTTACATCATCTTCAGGTAAATGTATGACACTGGCATGTAGTTACTCCCTCTGTTAATAATTGCATATCCCAGTCACACCCTCTGACATTTACCTTTAGGGTCCCTACATTCAGCTCTGCAGTATCTTTTCCTCTGCCATATTTTGGTATTGTCATCTGATAACACTCTCCCCCACATGAGTTGTCGCATTGATAGTTCCCCTTGGAAACTTGACACTCATGCTGATTTCACCCCCTAGGGTTGGGAGTCCCAATAGTATTTTTCACTTCTGAGAATGAACCACATACTTCTTCTCATCATATTTCTAACCTTCCCAATGGACTCATAGGTCATATCATCTTACACTTGGTTCTATTAACTGCACTCCCGCGGTTTCATTAGCCCTCCATCTTATCCACCATCAGTTTTCCCATCTGCAGATTTTCCTTCATCCACTTACCTAATACAAAAACCCACCCATGGGGCCCCCACCCTCCACTAGTTCTCTTTCACAAACTTGTGCACTAAACAGACTAAGCCATATTTCACTGGGCACCCATTTCTGTATCTGTATACTCAACCCAAATTATTCTTTATTTATTTGATAATTGTATAAATCTCTTGTTTCCAGCATATACATAGCTTTTTAGTCGTCATCCTCGATGGCATTGTTTTTACCTAGAAAAGCAACCCATGTCACCCTTGGTTGGGGCATCCACCCTTTTTTTATATCAACATCGTTCACAAACCTCGAGAATCCCAAATCCATGTACCCATGATCTTTGGTTTTTCCCACTTTGTTAGCCTCTGGTAGAGTTTAACCTTGTATCTAGTATCCCCCCTGATGCTAGATCTAGTTTTACAGTTTCTACCAATCATCTCTCAACACCCCAACCAAGGGAAGTCTTTAATCCCACATCATCTTGACTTCATTCATGTTACTCATCAGTACCTGATATCATTTATTACTCAGTGGATTTCAAGAATCCCTTTGCTTCTTGGCATCGCATCTCCCTTCATGCCGAAATCAACATAGTTTCTAGAAGGGCGGCATTATCTTGACTCTCATTACCTTTTCAATGAGGATTCCCAAACGACACAGAGAGAATCATCATTGCTTTCTAATTTCGTTGACCCCCATAACATTTGACTTCAACAAACTCTCATGTTACGGTGGGTCTTACTATGCGAACGTTGCAGTTTTTCATACCAGTCGAAGACCTCTGAATTTGTTAGGCCATCAATGCCTACAAGTCATCAATACTTCTTACAGCCATCCATTACTCGCTTCAGATCTAGTTCATCAGTCAGAACCATCATCTGTCGTTATCAACCACCCCTGAGGGCGCTGCAAATATCTCCATCATCATACATATTCAGTTACATTCCCACATTTTGGTTTCATGACACGAGCATGGAGCATGCCCACCTCGTTTGTATACATATTTTATTTTTTCTCTCCTAGAGAAAGGTTTGGTTCCCACCATTTTCCCTCTCCCTCTGACGAATCGCTCTTTAAGTTCCTCTCTTCACTTTGCCTTACAATGGAACTCTCAGAAAAAAAAAAAACATTGATGTATTTAGGCTATATGTATGCTCCTAACCTCACACATCAGTGGGAATCTGTTATCTCTGAAAAACTGTCTGCAACATTGCACACAATGGTTGAAGAAAGACATCAATTCTAGCAGCAATTAGTACATCTACAGCATCAAAAGCCATCAAAAAGGCACAAAACTATACACTTGGTTCAAAAATTAAAGTGAAAAAATCACCAAAGGAAGCATGCACACAGTGCGTAGAATGTGCAGTCTAACACAGCCCTCAGCACGCACTGTGCGCAAAATGCATGACTGTCTATGAGAAAATCTATGCACTTCTCATGAACAACACATTTATGAATCTTGTTGTCCTCTCAACCACTTCTAGTCCGACCCCCAACACAATTTGACACTCAAATTTGAGAAAAATCTAGCTTGGAGGTTGGTCAAGGGATAGGAGCTGCCCTAAAAGGCCCCTTGTTCATACTATGAAACAGTTGTATCTTTCCATGGATGGACACTATAAAATGTGCCATGGGTGTGCTCGAAAAATAACAACTTCAAGGTATTGTTATGTTGCAAGAATTCTTCTTGGAGAATCCTCTTTTCTCTTGGAATCATTCAAGCACTATAGCAAGGGTCATTCCACTCACCTCTTGAGAGGATTGGCATTGTATTTCTTCACCATTGTCACTTTCCATTGCATGAAGAGAAGAGCTCTCTATTAGAGAACTCAAGAGCCCTCTCAGGGAGGAAGAGGGGATTCGTAAGTCCCTGCCTTTCTTTACAATTTTAGCCTATCAATATATTGATCCATTGGTAGTTATATGATGGTCATTTTTTTATTTTCATGGTTCTAGTTCTTGCAAGATTCTCTAACATTTATTTTTCTTTGTTTTTAGTTTTGTTTCCTTGTTTCATGTGTATTTGGTTATCTAATCAACTCACAAACCTCTGTCTTTTTTAGCTGACTTAACTAAGAAGGTAAGTGTTGTGTTTTTTCTCACCCATGTGAAAAAACCAACACAACAATGACTACTCTGAAAACTTAAAGGCTCGAATAGCCATTTTCAACTTGAATGGAAAGGTCTCCATTTGGAGGGAGGACCTTCGCAATGTGAAAGGA
The DNA here is from genome assembly GCA_032191745.1 of Picea mariana. NCBI lineage: Eukaryota > Viridiplantae > Streptophyta > Pinopsida > Pinales > Pinaceae > Picea > Picea mariana. The sequence continues at coordinate 16,644 of JASDQU011441937.1, read as the reverse complement.
ATCCATGGGAAAGATTTATCTTGGAAACAATTTGAGAAATACTTCAAGAAGAAGTATCTTTTGGAAAAATACTTTGATGGGAAGAACAAGAAGTTCTATGAAATCAAGATGGGACAACTCACAATAGATGAATATATCAACAAACGTCTTGAGTTGATAAGGTATGTGCCCTACATAAAGGATGAAAAGGTAAAGATGTAGCGATTTATTAGTGGATTGCCTCAGTCCTTCTGGGACAGAATTGAATTTGATGATCCCAATACCTTAGAATATACTATTCTAAAGGTAAGGCATTGATATGAGCAATTCAAGAATAAGGCAGAACCTTGTGAGGACTGGAAGAAGAAAAGTAATCTGGGATTCAAGAAGAATGGGTTTAAATCCTCAAGATTTAAGAACCAGGGGAAAAGTTCTAAGATGACACTTCCTACTAGATGTGTATATTAGCATAATTTTCCATCTCATAGTGGTAATAAACCCTTTGGAGCAGCCCCAGGTAAGACTGATAACACAAAGAGAGAGCCTTTGAAATGTTGGGGTTGTGGAGAAGAACATTTGTTGAGGGATTGTCCACATAGGCAACAGAACAATAGGATGGTCTACAATATCCAAGAGGCTACGACAGTCAATTATGTGGCTAGGAGCATGCCACAAATCTATGTATCCTTAGCTAATAGACAAGATAACCACCAAGATTCAGTGGTGGATATGAAAGGTATAATTTCCAACCAACTAGTTTCCATTTTAATTGACCCTGGTTCTAATCTGATTTATGTTTCCCCTCAAACTGTTTAGAAATGTAAATTGCAACAAGTAAAACATGGTAAATCATGGCTGGTACAACTAGCAACCGGAAACAAAAGAAAGGTAACATAGGTCATACCAGCATGCCAATTCATTATGAATGGATTACCCACCCATGCCACCTTAAACATGCTCCCTTTAGATCTTATGACCTGTTGATTGGCATGGACTAGTTGGTCGCCCATAAAACCAAGTTGGATTGTTACAATAAAACTTTGGAGTGTGAAGATGTAGAAGGGATAAAAATAACCCTACAAGGGATTCAAAGCCTTTCTAAGTGAGACAAATATCATCCCTTCAAGTGAAGAAGTATTGCTGAAAAGGATGTCATTTGTATGCAATACAAGTGTTGAACTCTGTTGAGAACAATAAACCAAGCCTAGAGGACCATCCCATATTAAGAGAGTATAAAGGTGTGTTTCTAGAAGAGGTACTTGGTCTACCTCCAAGAAGAGATATTGACTTTTCAATAGAAATTGTACCAGGAGCGGTGCCAGTGTCCAGAACACCCTATAGAATGAGTACACCAGAGCTAGTTGAGCTCAAAATGTAGCTAAAGGAGATGTTGGACAAAGACTACATTCTCCCTAGTGAATCTCCATGGGGAGAACCAGCCTTGTTTGTGAGAAAGAAGGATGGGAAAGTCAGGTTGTGCTTAGACTATAAACAACTCAATAAGATGATCATTAAGAATAAGTATCCCTTGCAAAGGATTGATGACTTGTTTGACCAATTAAGTGGTGCTATAATTTTTTCCAAGATTGACTTGAGGTATGGATACCATCAAGTCCGAATTAAGGATGAAGACATCCATAAAACAACCTTTAGGACAAGATATGTTCACTATGAATTTGTGGTGGTGCCATTCAAGCTTACCAATGCACCAACCACTTTTATGTGCTTAATTAATAATGTACTTAGTAAGTTCTTGGACAAATTTGTATTGATTTTCATTGATGATATCCTAATCTATTCTAAGAATAGGGAAGAGAATGAAGAACATCTCAAGCTAGTGCTCCAAGTGCTAAGAGAACATCAACTCTATGCTAAGTTTAGTAAGTGTGACCTTTTCCAAAAACAAGTCCATTACTGAGGCCATGTTATTTCTAAAGAAGGAGTGGTAGTTGATCTTGCCAAGATAAAATCCATTGTGGATTGACCTACCCCAAAGGATGTATATTATATAATATCCTTTATGGGCCTAGCAGAATACTATAGAAGGTTCATAAAGGGATTCTCCAAGATCGGTTGCCCAATCACCTCCATTCATAAAAAGGGAGTTAAATTCAATTGGATATCAGAATGTGAAGAGAGATTCCAAGAACTAAAATACCTTCTAAACAATGCACTTGTGTTGAAGATTGCAAACCCAAACAAGGACTTCCTTGTGTGTATAGATGCCTGCAAGGAAGGGCTCAGAAGAGACCTTATGAAAGAAGGACATGTGATTTTCTACGAATCCAGAAAATTGAATGAACATGAAATCAATTATGTGACCCATGATTTGGATTTGGCTTCCATAGTACATTCATTAAAAATGTGGAGGAATTACCTCCTAGGTAGAAGATTTGTGCTTATGACAAACCATAGTGGGTTGAGATATTTTTTTGATCAACCAAAACTCAATGTTAGACAAGCTAGATGGATGGATCTTCTTAGTGAGTTTGATTTTGAAATAAAACATATCAAAGGAAAACAAAATAGGGTGGTTGATTCCATTAGTAGAAGTATGAAAGTAATTCACTTGGAAGTTGTAAGCACCTGTGAATCGAACGTTGAGGAGAGAGTCAAAAGTGCACAATAAATATATGCATTTTTCAAGACTGTGAAATCATACTTAGAGCAAGATCCCTCGGGAATGAAGTATGAGGGTTATCAATTGTTGAATGATGGTCTGCTAACTTACAAAGGTAGGTTGTATATTCCAAATTTTGACGACTTGAAAAGGTTCATAATGGATGAACCACACAAAATACCATATACAGGACATCCTGGTTATTAGAAGATGATCAAAGCCACTAGGAAACTATTTTATTGGCCTGGATTGAAAAATGACATAGTTTATTACTTAGCTAAATGTCTAGAATGTCAGCAAGTTAAGGCAGAGCACTGGCATCCATCAGGGTTTTCGCATCCCCTACCAATCCCAAAATGGAAATGGGAAACCATCTCCATGGATTTAATCATAGAGTTACCAAAATCAACCAAACATAATGATGCCATCATGGTAATTGTGGACAAACTGAGCAAGGTTGCTCACTTTATTCTCGTCAAATCGAATTGCAAGGAAATAGATATTGCTAGTATTTTCATGAAAGAAATATTTAGGTTGCATGGCATGCCTAAGTAAATCATATCTGACTGAGATACGAAGCTTACTTCAAACTTTTGGAGATCTCTATTTGTTGGTTTTGAAACTAAATTGTTACTTAGTACATATTATCACCCTCAAACTTATGGGCAGACAGAGAGGGTAAAACAAGTGTTAGAGGACATGTTAAGGATGCATGTGATGCATCAACCCAAGAAGTGGGAAGACTACATATCGTTGGTAGAGTTTGCTTATAATAATGGCTATCAAGAGTCATTAAATATGAGTCCTTTTGAGGCCCTATATGGTAGACAATGCAATGTTCCAATCAACTAGAATAACCTAGTAGACAGAATTACGATTGGGATAGATATGCTAAAGGAAATGGAACAACAAGTAATTCAGATAAAAAAGAATATGAAAATAGCTCAGGATAGACAGAAAATCTATGCAGATAGAAAAAGGATTCCTAGAGAGTTCAAAGTAGGGGATCATGTGTATCTCTGAGTTAGGCCCAAGAAAAGTTCCTTGAGAATGGGAGCTTGTTCCAAGATTGCACCTCGGTATTGTGGACCCTATGAAATTTCGGATAAAGTGGGACCTGTAGCATATAGAATAGCACTTCCTCCCACAGTGAGGGTACATAATATTTTCCATGTTTCGTTACTGAAGAAATATGTACATGACTCTAATCATAAAATTTATTGGTTTGTGATTCAGGTGGAACCAAAGGGAGAATTCTTGCCAGAGCCAAAATGCATAATAGACAGAAAGGAACTCCCACTCAGGAACAATACCATTGCATTTGTAAAGGTGTAGTGGAAACACTTTGGTCCAGATGAAGCTGCATGGGAAATGGAGGATGCCATGAAACATGCATACCCATTTTTGTTTACTTTTGCACATACAGAGCACATCAGCAGGTAGAACATTGAGGACGATGTTCCTTTAAGAGGGAGGAGATTGTAACACCCATGTTTCCCCCAGCTTGTAAATATAACTATAACT
>JASDQU011441936.1:0-15467 GCA_032191745.1 Picea mariana | reverse complement strand
ACCAATGCGACCTAGTGCTTAACCCTTGTGTTAGAAAGGCGTCCCGGGACAATATGTTGCAAATGGAATTTAACACTCCCTAACTCAAGATTCTATTGTGCATTTTTGAGCTTTTGGAGAGTGTGTCTCTCTTCCTACTCCAAAGCACTAGCCTAGCTAAATGTTGGTGTAAAAGAGCCCTAGAAAAGAGTTACTAGATCAATTTTAATATTACGTAATGTTTTTAAAAGATGTTGTTTACTCAAAGGTAATGGAAGTGAAACTCATGATGTATGACTCTGACCCAAATAATGCAAGGATAATGATGAAATATAATTCTTTTCATTCCATGAATCCTAGTTATGGGAGAGAGAAGAAGTTTTCCAAATCAACTCTTTACTACAATGCAAATGCAATGCACAATTTCCTTTCAGATGCCAATACAAACAATCATTTAGTAATGAACAATGTCTATATGTCTTTTCTAATACTTCAATAAACTCTAAAAGTTGATTTTCCAATGTTTTTGAAAAGGCAAAAACAACAAATCTTGAAAGAAAACTAGTTGTTCACTTTCCAAGAAGAACTCTGATCAATGAGAAAATAAAACCAAATCATAAAGAAACAACAATAACAACCCAACTAACACTTTCAATGAAAGTAAAAACAAAAACAAACCAATGAGTCTTCTCAATGCAAATGAAAAATGTTCTTTCGAACCACTAAGAAAAAGAGAAAACACCAAGCATTTGACTCTCTACCAATCACTGGTTCTCAGACAATCAGACACATCCAACTCCAGAAGTCAGAGAGAAAGAAAATGCTAAACAGAGCCAAGAAACGAAAGTCAAGCTACCAAAAGAAAGAAATACCTAGAACCCTAAATCTGTTCCAGCAAGCAAACTACAGCAAGAGATGCATAAGTCAATGACCCAATAAGCCAAAAAGACACAATTCAACTGTTCTGAGCAATTGAAAAAGTCAAAACTTAATTTCAAAAATTTCAAAAATCTTGCTCGCAGGCAAGCTGTCTTACACAGTGCGAGAAGATAGTGTTCTCGCAGGCCACTTTGAAGAAAAGTGCGGGGTGTTCGCACTGGACCCTATATGCAGGGTGCGAACTTGACTGGTTCTCGCAGGCTGTCAATGAACACAGTGCGAGAATCCCTGAAGATAATAAAATTTTTGAAAATGCAAGCAAAATCCAAGCTGGCTTATAGACCCAGAAGGCCTCTCAGGATATCCTGAGGACTCAGACACTGACAAAATAGGAGAAAAAGGCAAATAGAGCAAATGGCCACAGGAAATTCAAAAACCAAAAAGAAAGAAGGGGTAGTTCCCCAGCAGAGTCGCCAATTTTGTTTCAGGATAAATCCGTAAGTGTGGACACGAACTGATCTTCCTAGATCCACCTGGATCTAGAACAAATCATGACAGAATAATACACTTTCCCTAGATCTAGCCTATTGAATGAACTAAGAGATAAGGATTATGGACATACCTTATGAATGATTTCCTTAGGTCTCTGTTGTTCCAATATTTGCTCCAATGCTCTTGCGTCGTTCAAATCACAACAACACAAACCAATCGGGGTAAAGGCAGATTAATATATTCAATAGCTAGTCTATACATATGATCAAGGAATTATGTAATAAAGTGACATCATCTTTATGGGAAAGGGACATATTACTATATTGAATTAATTGAAATTGAAACTTACAACCTGAGCCTTGATGTCATAGGTCTCCTTTTGATGGCTTCTAGCTCTGACACACACACTTGCTCATGCATGAAGAAAATCAACCACTTTTGATGACCTTGTTGTTGTCTCTTGCTGCTGTAGCATCAGTCCTCCATACAGTCTTGCACTAGTTCTCCAATCAATCTGTAGCTAGTTTGATTCTTGTTTTCTTAACCCTTTCCATGAGCAATCTCCTCAATATATAGGAGAAGATAGTTTAGTTACTTGGATAGGAAATGATCCCAAGATATCTGGAATGCCAACTCTTAGATAACCATTCGTTAGCCAACTCATTCTTCGCGAAGATTCCCTTCTAGAAAGCTCGAGAACTTCATCTTTTTCCTCTTTAAGAAGATGTTCGCACCCTGGCATTAGGTACAGTGTGAACTCATCGCACTCCAACTTAATGCAACCTGCGAGAATTAATCATTCTCGCAGGCAAGTATATAGGTAGCCTGGGAACTTATTAAAAAATATGATTTCTGGAAACAGACAAATGTAACTTTTCTCAGGAAAGTATTCTTAGTGAAGAGCTTGATTTTCCATCATCAGAACATTATCACAATATCATCACGATGACCAAAATTGTGGATAACAAATACTTCTTGTTTTTTTGTGACAGGTATGTTGTGATCCCTTTCTCTATTGTCTATTAAGAAAATTCTCGGGATAAAAATTTATCAGGAACATATTTTGGAAATAGGTGTTGTGGCCCAATACTTCCATAATCCTTGACATAAGTGTAATAATTATTTATATACCAATCTCCAATTTCTTTCATGGTTTTTATGGCCCCATGTGACATCCCGTGTGGAAAAATTTAGAAAATTTCCTTGGAAAACGGGGCTAAGAAATAATCACATATGTTGTAAATATATTGATTATAATTTATATCCTAAATTTCTGAGAAATAAATATGAATTTGGGGTTGAATCGAGGTCCAAATCCATCCAAAAATAGAGAAATGAATGGCATATAAAGTTGCATCAATGAGGTGAGATGATGTATAAAATCTAGGTTTTTTCCTACCTGGAGCTTCTTTAGATCTGGTGAATATGTTGAATTCCAAGATATTTTCTCAATTGAACACTTGTTTTATCTTCACCATGGTGTATTCCATCGAAAACCATTCCATCCCAAAATGTGTGCTTGTTTCCTCACCATACAACCTGCAAATCATGGTGTTCAATAGTGTGTATGGTTCTTTTAGGTATTGAGCTAGGATAAACCTCTCTCCTTTCTTGAAACATCTCATCTTTTCATTGGACCAATATTTCATTGATTATTTGAAATCTTCATTTTCTACCTTGAAATTCTCTAGAAATGACTGGTTTTATATCTAACTTTGATGTCTTTATGTTTCATAGAAGTAATTGTGACTTTGGATTCATTGACTATGGTGGCCATATCATTTTCTAGATGTGTAAAACACCACCATGCAACGTCATTGTATGGGAACAACATGGGGAAAGCTATGATAATATGGATGCAACATTTTTTGATATTGTGGTATGCATCAATTTCTTCTTCTTCTGGCGATAAGTATTCATTGTGGAAGATGTGGTAAGTTTCATTGTACCTCAAACAATGTTCTCTCCCATTGAAGAAACAGGTGTCTATGATTAGAATCAGGTATGGACTATTAACAGGGGAAAGTACAGTAGACGATGGATTCTTCACCTTCCTAGTTTGTGTGCAATACATTTCATTTGCTTTGTATTTTTGTTACACACAACATTAGATTTAGTTTACCATATAATTGATTACCAATATCATATAAATCAAATCATACGATACACATATCGATTACTCTCTAATTTTGAAGGTATTTTGAGTTCATCTGCTGCAACAATATGAGCACATACACTTCTTACATATTTCTTGGAGGTGAACAATATATTAATTATGTTTAAGAAGATTTTTTATGCTTTACCTTCCCCCCCCAACCCCTCTATAATTAATGATTAACATATTACAACTCGTGTTGGGGCAGATTCGTACATCGCCGTTATTTATTTTTGGGAAGATTTCTATTTGTTATCACAAGAATGTCATTGGAGAGATGTGACCAGGTGTTAGTGTGAACATACTTTTCGACAATGTAGTCATCAGAATAGGTGATTGGAAGGGTTCTATCGAAGCATTCAATGGTCTTCAGTTATGACAATGATTCCTCTAGGAATATTCAATTATACCTCAGGAAGCATTCCAAAGGAACAAATCTAATGTATTTTTTATAGGGTATCAACATGTATAAACCTTACCTCTTAATACTTTCATTTATAATATTGAATTTTTCCCATTGGAATGAGTCATCGAATAGGAGGGATTTGTGTTGAAAAAGTAACTCCAAAAGATGCCTTCTGAAAGTACCGTCGAAAGGGTCTATCGAAAGACAGGTTTCAAAAGTGTCTAAATGTAGTATTCCAAATATAAAATAGTATGAAGAAAAAAAATATTTTAGCTAGAAATGGCAGAGAAGCAATGATATAATCAAAACAATATGAAAAATATACCAGAATAACACCAGAAGAGCACTTTGATTACTGATAGCAATTTCACTTGCCTCTTCGATGGGTCAACCTCCAGTAGAGAATATCTCTATTACAATAATATCCAAGAAAATATTTCTCATACCCTCTAGTTCTATTTATACTCTATCTATCTGAAAGAACAATCTAGAGGAAGATCCTTCTAGAAGAGGAAGCTTCTATTAGGTCTTCTTACATTTGACTTATTCTTCCTTATTGCCAGGCTTTATTAATATTGGCCTTTCTTACATGGAATTATATTATTCTACCTATGTGATGGGTTAGGGAGGTTAAGTCCCTAACATGCAATTCACCTTGAAGAACAACCTTGTCCTCAATGCTTCAGATGAGGGAATTATTGTAGAATGGTAGCCAACTACCAGGTGGCATCTTCTGGAGGTGTATCTTTCCATTGGACTAACACTTCCTGGATGGTTCACTCAGGGAGATGACACTCTCTCTAGGCCAAGACTATGTTTGGCTGCAACCATATGGAACCTTATTCATCCAACTTAGGGAGACTAGTTTGAGTTTGGCACTTAGTTACAATCACCTTCTTTACGAAGGAAGCATGAAAAACAGGATGGAGGTTCAAATGACTTGGTAGAGCTAACTAATAGGTGACCAATCCCACATGCTTGAGCACTGTGCAAGGACCATAAAACTTGGGCACAATTTTTTGACAATGTTGAACTTTGAGTGAAGTCTTCTTATAAGGTTGTAGTCGAAGAAGTTCCTGGTACCCTCCAACAAAATGGTGTTCATAACGACCTTGATATTCTTGTTGCTTCATGCAATTCTTGTTAATTTTGTCAACATCGATAGTCATTCTCCAATGAGAGGCCATATGGGCCACCCTGAGGCTAGTCGGGGACATTTGGAGAATCAACCAATCTTGTGAGGTATTGACAAAATCCAGGGGGAACGTACAACCTCTATGAGTCAAACCAAAAGTCAGGACAAACGAGATGCTATGTGAGTCTAATGCAAAAGTCAGGGGGACCGTACAACCTCTATGAGCATAGACAGTCTAGTGCAAAAGTCAGGGGGAACGTACAACCTTATGAGTATAGACATACTAGTAAAAAATTCAGAGGGAACGTACAACCTTTGTGAGCCTAGTCAAGCCTTGTGATCCATGAGCAAAATTCAAGGCACCTAGCAAAATTTAGGTTGAATATAAAATTCCTATGAGCTAGAAACGAACAATATTCCTAATATTGCAAATGATATAAATGTATTTATATAGTGCGTTGGCATGTGTAACATTATCCACCATGAAGAGAATTTCAAATTTCCTTGTAAAGAGTCGAGTTGTAACTGAAGTCTCAAGTCTAGTTATATTTTCAAACTAAAGTGTAATGCTGAGTTGTAAATGAACTATCAAGTCTAGTTCTATTTTCAAACTAAAGTGTAATGCTGAGTTGTAACTGAAGTCTTAAGTCTAGTTCTATTTTCGAACTAAAGGGTAATGCTGAGTTGTAACTGAAGTCTCAAGTGTAATTCTATTTTCGAACTAAAGTATACCAATCTCAAGTCTAGTTCTATTTTCGAACTAAAGTGTAAAGTTGACTTGAAACTAAAGTCTCAAGTATAGTTCTATTTTCGAACTAAAGTATACCAATCTCAAGTCTATTTCTAAGTTCGAAATAAAGTATGAAGATGATTTATGATTAAAGCATGCAAACAAGTTACTATTTCAAGCCTCTCCTCTTCTCCTCTTCAGCCTATATAAGCAGATGTCGACCCCTCTCTTCAACACAATTTTGATATGCAAGATAAGGGAGAAGCAATAGAGGAGCATATCAGTGATAAAGAGGTAGCATACCAAAGCAACATATCAGTGATGTATATCAGAAATAGAGGTTGCATATCAGAGGCATATATCAACAACATATCAGTGTTGTATATCAATAATAGAGGCAACATATCAGAGGTGTATTTCAAAAAGGTCTCTTAGGTATTTGTCAAGTCAGAGTCATCTTACAAAGATCTTTAAGAGCAGAACATTCATGGTGGATATTTGTAAGTGATCTTACATTATTAATGCAATAAAGGAATATCGTTTGTTGGGGTTTTTCTCCTTGTACAGGGTTTCCCCAGGGTATATGTGTTGTTGATGTGCATGCTTACTTATCTACATAGTTATTTCTATTTTGTTATGATTTGGTATTGTTGAAGTGTATTAGGATAGAATCAAAGTGTTGAAGAAAACAAAAGAATTAATCCACATAAGAAATCAAGCTCATAATTTAACATGGTATCAGAGCTTAGGGTGTGTTAAACGTGTTGAAGTGTAGCAGCAGGTACACATAGATCCAAGTAAGATTGATTAATTTTCTAGTGTGAAGTCCATGGAATCCTCCATTTCAGTCAGGGCCAAGGATAGGCTCGAAGGAGCTTCCAACTTCAATGTGTGGAAGCTCTGAATAAAAAATATCTTGTAGGATCATTATCTTGAGCAGTATGTGACCACAGTGGTGGAGGAACCCACGAATAATGCAGGAAGAGCGGACTTCAGGAAGATTCAAGCAAAGGCCAAGTGAGTCATCTGTAACATACCTCTATTGCACACTGAGCGAACTTATTCTTTGAGGACACTTGCTCGCAAGTGATCCGGATTATTATACTATAAAACATTTGATTTTGATTATGAGGCGTTATGAGTTGATGACATGTTGTTTTGCTGCATTGACATAGACAGGTGCTATTGACTTGGTTTTACTAAGTGTGTAGGATTTTGGAACTCGAGGATGTAGAGGCATCAATGGAAGCCCTTGGATTTCGGATTGAGTCGGGGCGTGAATTATTGGGGTTTGATTGTTTTATATGTGATATTAGTACATATGATTAGATGATATGATTATGGATATATTTCTGACATGATTCATTGATGATGCAAGATGACGATAGAATGCTGACCAGAATCACATGTGGAGTAGAGGGGTCACACTCAACTACCAGAAATGTTGAGGGAGAGGTGTGGACAACAACCCTGCCACAACCTACTAGCACTCCCGCCATGGCTCGAACTATAGGTTAACGATTACCTAGTTCGAGAGGACCCACAATGCCCTGACAGAAGACTATGATAGTCGCTCACGATGATTCTAAGGGGCATGCAATAAGGCAGAGGCCTTATTCCTTAGAGGCCCTTAGTCTCCCACAAGATCACCTGGCATTGCATTATATGTCGAGTATAGTGATTTTATAATAATAGAAATTTTACATAATTGTGCTGATTTTTGAGTGCATTTAAAGGGAAACGATGTTATATAATTACGCTGTGTACTGGGTATAATTTAAAGCATATCCATGTTATACAATTATGTTACGTGTGACAACATTCCTCCTTTTGAGAATAATTATTGGTAGTGTGTTATCTAGGTAGCAATTCCTCTTATTGTATTCACCCATGACTCTGCTGGGCAAAGATTCATTATTGGTAGAGTTCTGATTTCACTTTTAAATGTATTCACACTCGATATTGCTGACAAGAGTGTTGATTTTGTTAAAGCGCATTTTTAGTTCCCCTTTATGATAACATTTGTGAATATAGTGATAACATTTATAATAGCTCACTCCTTCACACTTAGACATCATGCTTAAGGGATGAAGGTTTTGTTTGTTGGCTGAGTCGTTTGATAGCTTGCGCGCTTGAATGTGAGTGACGATAACTTGTGCCTTGTCGACTCATTGTTTGGGTGCATGGGTATGGTCTTCTTGTCTTTTTATTCGGTCTCCTAGTGTGTTGAATTTTCTTGGGTTATTGGTCTATATTTGTTATGCTGCGCCAAGGTACCATCACGCCTATTGCCTTATGATGGCATGATTCTTAAGGAGGGGATCATTGCATGCCCTGAGGGTTAAAGGTGAATGATAACGTGGTCGGAGTCTGTGCTTCCCGTTGTGTCAGGATCATGGATGATTGTCCTTATCTTGTGGGCATTGTCATGTTGTGTCGGGTGGGTAGTCGTTTCCTTCTTGATTTACATTTGCTTCGCCCAGTTGCTCATTGGGCTAGTGGATTGATTCACTGTCATCTGTTGCCTGATATACGTACATGTGTTCGTCATTAGGTTGTGTGGGTCAACTGTTGTGGCTGTTTCCTTCCTGCCCAAAAACCAAAAAATAAAATTGTGCACTTTTCGCTTCTCTTGGAGTCGTGACGAAGGGGACATTACATATGGTATCAGAGCGGGTTCAACCCTGTGACTGTGGATTGCTAGGATTTCCACTACAGTAAACCCGTGAGTATTAACCCTTGTGTTAATTAAAAACCTTAACGTGTCCATGTGGTGATCACATTCAGAGGACGCCTCATAGGTTCGCAATGTCATGTCGTGGAAGGAGGTGTGACGCCTCTAGAAGTTCCCGCACCCCCGAAGTCGAACCCCCAAGGGGAGGGGCAAGTTCTTGGGATGGATTTTCTTGTTGTAAGGGATGATGATGGTCTGACAAGGCCCTTCCAGGAAATGTCTAAAGGCCTTGATTCACCATCGATACTGAGAGGAGGCCAAGGCACCTATACCCTTGAGGGTCCACAACACGCCCTAGATAGTACCATTAGCATCCATCGAGAACTCGAGAGAGTTGATTTCTCAAGTCCATGAGTGTCGCATACGGCTGTGTCATCAAGGCATGGTTGTAGGGAAAGGGGTTGTGCTTAACACTTCGCAATTACAACCTCCAGCATGAAGGTCCGCTTGATGGTATTTCAACTGAAGGGGAGCGCTCTTCTAAGGTGGAAGACACTCCTGCCACATTTGAACATGGTCATTGATGATGTGTCATGGGAACTGTTCGAGGAACGGTTACATGAGAGGTATATTTTTGAGGAATTTGTTGAGCGTCCGCTCAACGAGTTCGATGCCTTGCGACGAGGAAGCTTCATGATGCCTGAGTACGAGGCCCATTTGGAGTGGCTTCCATATGCTCCACACCAAATTACCCAGAAACTTAAGGTCAAGAAGTTCGAGTTTGGCCTTATGATTAGACATCATCTTCTACTTCGGGTACCAGGATTACTGGACCGAAGAAGGTATGTTGGATTGTGGGAGCCACATGAGCAACATTACTGCCTAGAGGAAAGGGCTGGAGCATCTAGATAAGCTGGACCCACTACCATGGGAGTTTTGGGCAAGGCCCATCAGATTCATGCAGCGACGAATAATTGCCAGATAGAGCACCAGTCAACTATGCTCAAGACGTCAGGTACCATCGTTGACCAAACCCTTAGTATTTTGATAGATCGCAGTGCTACCGAGTGTTTCATTTATTTTGTAGCATTAAAAGGATTAAGGTAAACAATATTCCCATTGTCCCAACCCTTTAGCCTTTCCTTGTGCCAAAGGAGATTGAAAGAAAAGCAGTTGGAGGACAGAAGAAGAGGAGCCCAGGATCAAGTTCAAGGAGCGGTGGTCAGTCTCAACTTTTGTAAGTTGACTCATTCAAAGTAATAAAGAAAGTTCTTTTCCCATCCCAATTCATGAACTTTTTATGGTTTGATTAGTTTATGTTTGGATTTCTAACCCGTTAGTATATAAGTAGTATGCATGCATAGTTGTTGCTTGTCTTGGATGCAGGTCAGCTTTGGAAGGAGTATTGCAAACAAGGAATCGAGCACAATGGAGGATCGACATCAAATGTCAGGAACAAGGTAGGTTGATCTTTCCATGCATTTACTAAGAAAAGGGGATTTAAATCTAGGGATGAAGGTAGAAAGTAATTTCTCTTCGGTCATATCTGCATGCAAAGTTTGAACTCTATTTTCTAGTCCGTAGAGAGATTTTCCCAACAACACGGTGCAGAGTCACTCTTTTAAATTTGAGCTTGCAAAATATGCAGAAGAGTTTTCAATAAAACTGGAATAGAGGATTCATAGCGTTGAATTTACAGCACATAGTTCGCAGTGCCAGAGAAGAGGGTTGACAACGTTGGGGAATATCAGTGGAGAAAATGAATTATGAGTAATAGGAAGGATAAACGAGGTCTTATAGGTAATGAATTCTAATGATCCAGGTTCATGTCATGAAGGGAATTAATTTGAAAGCATGCAGCAACAGAATAGAACAGTTTGCAGCGCTGAGGGGTGAAACCAGCAAAAACCTATCCTTCAACCTTTAAACAATGTGTAAACTCTTATGGAGTACATGGTGCACTTGTGCTTGATGCTGATGTCATTAAGTTTTAAAATTAATTTTAGAAAGTATTCCAACCTCTAACTCTCCTCTTCTGCCAGTTCGTAGTGCGAGTTCGCAGTGTTTGTATGTAGCAGCAAGTTCGCAGTGCCTAGGTCAAACACGATATGCACACTTTGAGGAAACTGTTAGAAACTTTTATGAAATAATCCCTGAGAATTTGTTTAAAATACCAACTTTGGAAACAATGAGATTTTGTTTGACACGATCCATAAATGCAATGATGGCAATTAATGCATGGAGTACTTTTGAATTTGATGCGAACTCTCCTAGTGAATTGGCAGTGCATAGATCAAATCTGAATTGACAGCTAAATGGATAAAAGGTGACAAAGGAGGATCTTGCGTACAACATGGAGGTGACATGTCAAGTTGATGATGGATATTTTCAAATATGTGACTCATGATGGTTTATTCAACTTCTCATGATAACAAAGACATAACCGAAGGACTCTATACCAAATCCAAACTAACCTTAGCTTATTTAAATCAAAATTTGAAATATGACTACAACAAGAAGTTATAAAAACCTATAAGTTAAGAAAACCTATGACTCAAAATAAAAAATGAAATGATTTTTTAACCTTACAATTCTATGTGACAATAGGCTCAAAAGCATTTTTTTATTTTCCAACCTGTGATTTTTTTCCCTTATGAATGATTCAATTTGTCTTGGGAACACACTAGTGCTACAAAATCATGACTAAAGTCTAAAGAGCTACGAAATAATTTTGTAGCGCCCATTTTTTGCAAAAATTTATAGAGTGCTAACATCAGGGAAAGGCATGGATAGGCAAGGCAAGGCATGGCAAGGTATGCCAAGTCAAGGCAAGGGAATGCATGGAAAGGCAAAGCATTGCAAGGAAATTCATGGTAAGGCATGACAACACACAGGAAAGAATGGCATGTCAAGACAAGGAAATACATGTCAAGGAAAGGCATGGCTTGTCAAGGAAAGGCGTGTCAAAGCAAGGCAAGACATGTCAAGGCAAGGCATGGCTTGTCAATTCAAGGTGTGGCTTGTCAAGGAAAGGAATGGCAAGGCTAGGCATGGCAAGGCAAGGAAAGGCATGGCATGGCATGGAAAGGAAATGGTATGTCAATTCAAGGCAAGGCATGTCAAGGAAAGGAAAGGAAAGGCATGACAAGGAAAGGCATGGCATGGAAAGCCAAGGCATGGCATGTCAAGGAAAGGCAAGGAATGTCATGTCAAGGCAAGGCAAGACATATCAAGGCAAGGCATGGCTTGTCAAGGCAAGGCATGGCAAGGTTAGGCATGGCATGTCAGGGAAAGGCATGGAATGTCAAGGCAAGGCAAGGCATGGCATGTCAAGGAAAGGCATGTCATGTCAAGGCAAGGCAAGGTATTTCAAGGCAATGCATTTCAAGGCAATGCATTTCAAGGCAAGGCAAGGAATTTCAAGGCAAGACATGGTAAGGCAAGGTAAGGCAAGGATTGTAAAGGAAAGCCATGGAAAGGAATGTCAAGGCAAGGAATGGAATATCAATTCAAGGCATGGAAAGTCAAGGAAAGGGAATGGATGGCAAGGAAAAGAATTGCAACGAAATTCATGGTAAGGCATGATAATGCACGGAAAATCATGGCATGTCAAGGCAAGGCAAGATATTTCAAGTCAAGGTGTGGCTTGTCAAGGCAAGGCATGGCTTGTCAAGGCAAGGTATGGCTTGTCAAGGAAAGGCATGGCAAGGCAAGGAAATACATGTTAAGGCAAGGCATGGCTTGTCAAGGAAATGCATGGAAATGCTAGGCATGGCATGCCAAGGAAAGGAAAGGCATGGCATGTCAAATAAAGGCAATGGAATGTAAAGTCAAGGCAAGGCATGTCAAGGAAAAGAAAGGAATGTCAAGGCAAGGCATGACATGGAAAGGCAAGGCATGACATGGAAAGGCAAGGCATGTCATGTCATGTCAAGGCAAGGCAAGGCATGGCATGTAAAGGAAAGGAAAGACATGTCATGGCAAGGCATGGCTTGTCAAGGCAAGGCATGGAAAGGCTAGGCATGGCATGTAAATTCAAGGAATAGCATGTCAAGGAAAGGCAATTCAAGGATAGGCATGGCATTTGTTACGATATTTATTAATGTTTATTAGAATTGTTGAATGTTTTACATCATTGGAATGACATCTTAGTTGTAACTTATTTGAAATTTTATTATCATATGTGCACTTTGATATGATGTAATATGATTATTGTTTCATTTAATATGTTGTAATATTAGATATATAATAGAGAAATTAATTATTGCATGAAATAAATAATAACTTTTAATTCTAAATGCTTGTTTTTGCATAACAAGGATCTTCTAGAAGATCTGGATCATCCTCAACAAATAGATCCAGATCATGACGTTGGCTCCAATGCTGAGATGGTATATGATTCTCATGATGACATAGATATAGACGATAGTGATGTTGATGTCAATGCATATGACGATGATGATGATCATGATGATCATGATCACGATGGTGATGATGATCTTGAGGTAGTTGCTAGTAGCAGCCAATGACATTCATGATCATATAGACTGCATCATGTATCATTTTTTATATATTGTTACAATTCATCTTTTCTTAGTTACTATCATATGTATCATTTTCACGACATCTAGTACCATATTATTGAGTTGTATCATTTTGACATGTTTCATGTTGACTTATATCATTTGGGCATGACGTATCATATTGACTTGTATAATTTTGTATTACATAATTTATCATTTTTATTTATATCATTTGTACATGATGTATTATTTTGACTTATGTCGACTGTTGGACATGTATCATTTTCATATGTTATTGATCTACTAGCATATATATTGGACTTTCACTTGTTTTAGTTATATATGATGATGATCTTATCAATATTGACTCCTCACTTCTTATATATTGTAACAACCCTAGTTAAATAATTAATTGTCATAGTTAAATAATTGTTTAAAGTATATTAAGTTTAAATAATTAATTAATTAATTGTCCTGAATTATTAATTGTTTAATGTATATCAATTAATTGATTAATTAATTAATTAACTCATTAAATATTTTGGTAATGAATTAAAGTTTAATAAATTTTAAATTATTAAAAGATAACTTAACATATTGAAGGAGGAAACCATTAAGGAGAAGGGGATAAGGTGGTTGGCATTAAATGGAGGGATAAGGTGGATGGCATTGAATGAAGGGAGGAGGAGGTGAATGGGAAGGAGGATATGAGGGGGAAAAGACATTCGAGAGGGGGACTTTTGATTTTGGAGAGGGAGAATTATTTCATAATAGGAGACTGTATTGGAGCATTTTCCAAGGGAGAGATTAGAAAACTATATTTCTGGTTTTTGGCTTGAGGGATTTGGTGGACTGTTACAGGGGAGTATCTATTGCTAGGAGTTTTGGGCTTGGGGGCCAGGAATCCTTACGGAATCCTGGAGCTAGGGAGCCAGAGAGGCTCTGTTCCTAGTTGGCTGGGAGGAAAAGGTTCGGTTTTGGGCAGTTGCAAGCAGTCAGCAACAACAGGAAAGCAAGGGACATACTCCTCCTTCAAGAGGTATTTTTCTAGTATTAATTTTGTTAAGGATGAAAGTTATGATATGAATTTATGTATGAAAATGTGTAATATGTTGTGTAGTCTGTTTATGATTATTTATGACTATATGGACTGTAAAATTTTAGAATTTACTGTTTAAACTGATTAATTGGAATTTCTCTATCTAAATTTATGTTTTATAAGGCTCCATTGGAAGAGACCTTACATATGGTATCAGATCCGGGTTTCAAAACTGAAACCTAGGCTTCACCACCCACAACACTGGGATTTTTTCTTTGTGCCAACATGGTGTGTGCAAGGCTGAAACATTTAGTCTCAAAGTTGGTAGCAACATGCAACTAAATAATAGTCATATGTTCACTATAAAAGGCACAAACAGTCAACAATATAAATTGACACAATGTTCTAGAAATGGATGATATTCATGAATACCTTGGCTAATATTTAAAAATACCTAAGAATGCAAGTGGTCAAACTAAAATGTTAAAGAATAGAACTATTAGAATGCAAAGAAAGAAAATTACTCTCTCCAGAGTCCAGAGTACCCAATATATTCTATGGTTTCTACACAGCTAAGTGTGGAACTACTACACAACCTTCTAAAAAAAAAGGGTTATCAAACAACTTTAGAAAATATCAGTGACAAATTTATTTAGGTTTAAGAATAACAACCAGAGTACAATATTTATGGATGAGACATGTTTGTACTCTTTAAAACTCAATTCGAATGAGAAACTATTAAGATTATGCCAAAAGGTGAGCTATGAGAACCAGAGAAATCTTCATTAACCCTGATTACAAGAAAACTTGAAAGAAAACAATTGTTCTAAGAAAAATAAATGATTAAGGATTGCTTCTCTAACAACCCACTTGTATTTTTACCAGTCTGAGTACTTAATAGGCCAAGGGTTAGAATAAATATATGACCGGTCTAAAAACCATCAAACAATTATCAAAGGGGTTACATATCATCCTATTCAGGATGATCAACACAACAGGAAATCCTGGTCAGATATATGCATA
This sequence comes from Picea mariana, assembly GCA_032191745.1. Lineage (NCBI taxonomy): Eukaryota > Viridiplantae > Streptophyta > Pinopsida > Pinales > Pinaceae > Picea > Picea mariana. The sequence goes on along the minus strand of JASDQU011441936.1, from coordinate 432 downwards.
ACAACCCAAAACAAAAACAAAAAAAAACAAAAGTAATAAAATGAAATGTCTAAAAGGCCTCAGATCATCCTAGTGAGGATTATCAGCAAAGCAAGAATTCCTGCTTAGGATAAAAAGGTTATTGAACCAACACTTTGCCCGAGGATGAAGTTTCGAGGAACGAGGTTCAATAATGAAATCCCAGCGCCCATGACCAAGCAACTAACAAGGAGAGGAATATCATAAAACATATGTTTGTCATGGATTTTGTATCACCAACCAACTAACCAGAACCATTCACGGGTACAAATGTACTAAAAAAAAAGGTCGTAGGCATTTAGAAACCTATTTAAAAAAAAAAACCCTGAATTTCAACTGTTTTCAATCCTCTACAATCCCATGCTCTGTAAAACATATTTCACGACAACAAGACAAAACAAACATCTGCCCTGG
>JASDQU011441935.1:23596-33677 GCA_032191745.1 Picea mariana | reverse complement strand
CAACCATCTAACTAAGTTGGTAATCCACCTTTTATGCTCTGACACCATAATTCATCCTTGTCCTTCTATAAGGTGAACTATGCAGGCAAACCAGACAATGCATCTCACATACAAACAATTAATTCATGTATGATTATAGATGCATATTTATACATATAACATAATGTCATTCAAATTTATAATATACACAACATTCAATTAATAACATAATAACATTAAAATCAACGTGACAATGAATTAACCATGACACTTATCTTTATGGAAATAATACACCAACTGGCTGTAAACATCGGACATTCCACCTAACCATATGCTCTATTGCACTTGATATTTCTACAACAAGACATACCCAAGCYGAGGCTTTGAATCCACAAGGAATAATCACTCCTATTGTTGCCTCTAGTCTTCTCACATAACCAAATTCCCATAATTTCCACTATATTCACTCTTACAGAAATCCCAAATCACTAGCTCTCTTTCCTYTTCAACTTGAACAACCCAAAAAAGGGGATCCCATTCTTTGTGACATAGTCCCTCAAGCTATCCCAGTCCTTTTCTGGGATCTAGCACATACTAGCCACAAAATGTCACTATTGGGAAATCAAGGGATTCTCAATTGCAATAGGTGTCCTTGCGCATGGGCATAATTCCTCACATGGGTTCCTTTTCCATAATTCCATTGTAGACATGGCATGGTAGCTTAGAATTTAGACTAGGTTTCCCATATAATGATGGAAAAATCCCCTCTAATAACCAAAAACCATGGGTTATATTTGTGTGCCCACAACTAACCGTGTTGCTCCCTAAGAAGCTCATGTAGCTCCCTTGACAACTAATCCCAATGTTGATATGAATTAGGATATCACAAAGTCAAAGAATTAGGCTTAGAATAAAATATTAATATTTTACTTTGCCCCCATTGAGACCCCTAAGCCCCCTTTCATTCTTCTCTTGTGGATTCATATCCCCCCATGTTTAAGTACTTCTTAGTCTGTAGTTGGTGATATATTTTTATTATTAACTTTCAATGCACAATAATTACATATTACTTCACTTGGCCCTCAACCATTCATCATATACGCAAATGTACATTTCTAATTTAGGGATCAAAATTGGGGTTTTATTGGCCCAAGATGCTTTGTCATTGCTTGGACAACTACATAATTAGCTTAAGCATATGGAATTCCTACTTATCAAATATGACCCCAATATGTCTGGTCCATAGGAAAATAATATTAAGAAATTCATCTTTGCTATTATATTAATGAATCTGTAGCATAAAGATGTGGTGTGTAGAATTTTCTTGTATACTTTCGAGAATGAATCCTCCACATATTATTCCAATCTACCAGTTGGGGTAATTTTTAGAAGGCATTTTTGGACAAGTTTGGGGAAGAGACCACCACAGGTGCTCTAATGATAAATATATTTTTATTTTTCATGAACCCTAAAGAAATATTAAAAGAATTTAATCAAAGATTTACCACTATCTTGAATAAGTTTAAAGATGGAACAACACCTACACGGGAACTTTAGATTGAGGTTTATACTAATCCCTTACCAACTCCAATTTCTATGTTCATTAAGCAAGCAAGGAACACTATATTGGCACTAAAATTTGAAGAAGTGAAGAAGAATGAGTTTTGAAATGATGGGATGTAACGAAAGCCAAGTGGATTTTTGAAAGAAAGAGTTTTTTCAACCTAAAAAGAACATTATCCTACCTAGAACTTAACCAAAAAAACTATATAAGGTAAGGATAAAGACACCATGGATATGGAGAGTATGAAAATAATGATTAAATGGTTATCTAATGAATTCATAGACATGAAAAGGAAAGTTGGAGAAGGGACTTCCAATCATAGGCCATGTAGACCTTTCTTTAGAAAACCTATCCCTCCTATACCTATCGAACCCCCATTTGCAAATTTGAATATCGATTTAGAGGGGGTGGCTATGGATAATTTCTATAATTATTGTCTAGCCAATCATTCAGAAAAAACCCGTCCTTAATGGATAAATTCCATGAACATGATAGAAAATAGGTTTTTGGATGGTTGAATATAGGATGAAAAATATAATGAGATAATTGAGGGAGAGATATATGAACAAGCCCAAGACAAACCTAGCAAATCAACTATGGTTCTATGAGACATGTTCCCTAGTTTCAACATAGTTGAAGATGAATAAGTGATTGAGGAAGGATTGCTTGTCCAAAGTGATTATCATACTAGGAGTAAGGGACCCATACCACAACGACAATCAACTACTTCTCAATATCCAAACACTAAGACGACATGGACTGTGGCACCTATTTCTAGGATTTCCTCCAATTCCCTTAATACAAATAAGCCTTCTACTAGTTACTCAGATCCCATGGAGTATAATATCATTGAGGATCTTAAAAAAATAAAAGCTAATAATTCAATCCTCAATATATGAAAAATATCACAATAATGTAATTTATTGTTGAACACACTGAAAGGCATAGATGCACAACCAATCGTTGTTGGTATAATTGTTAATAAAACAACAAGTAACAATATATAGAATGCCACAACCAATGCTTCTCTTTTGGGAAAAAGGTCCAAATCTTTAACTCCTTTCTTATTGACCTTCAAAATATTCTATCATAATGTACATAATGTTTTGGTAGACTCAAGAATGTATTCAAACATCATGCCCTATTATGTCTGTAGAAAGTTGAATGCAACTCCAAAAAAGTGTTCAAATCATATACTTTAGCTTGATATATCAAAAGTTAAGGTCATTAGTTAACTAAAGGATTTTCTCATATAAGTATCTTCCAACCCAAAAGTTCATAAAGTGATATACATCACTATAGTAGACATCTCAAATGCACATGATCTTTTGCTTAGTAGGGTTTGGTCCCCAAAAATCCAAGGTTATTTCACATTGAACAAGTCACATATATGGATTCCATGCAATGGACATCAGAAAAAGATTACTGGATCGATCGAGAAAGATATATCAACATATAGTGACCAATATTAAGGCAAGAAATGAACCCTCATCTTCTGAATTTCCAATTCTTAGAAATTATTCTGTAGACTCTTACTTTACTAATTTCATCGTTGAAACTTCCGACATACCATAAAATGATAAATCATAATTGTCTTTGCTAGAAGATAACTCTCGAGAAGCAGGACATAAGAATAGTTCCGATGTAAATTCTATCCCCGTGAATACTTTAAATTATGTAGTTGTAAATCAAGTAGGTCTTATAGATACCCTTGATATTTGGAATTTTTTTTTGACTATTCTAAATCCCAAGAGGGAATTGGAGGTAGTTTCCTTTTGATAGATCCCAAGGGTAAGCATAGTTTCATTTCATGTAGGTTAGAGTTCGATTGTGCTAAAAATACAACTAAATATGACGAACTTGTATAGGGCTTGAAAAAGGCCATAGATTTTTAAAAAATAAAATAAAAGTCAAAGTGTGCAGATTTTCACAGTTCCTCATATTTGTCTTGCGATTTCTGGAATTATAACTGTGTAGGAAGTTTGAAACGTCCAACGTTTTGAGTGGACACTCCACCCATCATCAGGGACTCTTGAAGCAAGAATGAATGAAAAGAGTTCTAAAGGGAAGCTTTATAAAGACCAGGGGAGAAGGGACCTTAGGGAGGAGTGGAGAAAATATAGTCGTTGAAGAAATAACCATTAACAATTAATAATTAACAAGTTGTTTTTAAGGCAGGAAAGGAGTTTAGATTATTTTTTTTGAAATAATATTAATTTATATTATTAGAAACGACAAGGAAGTAGCCATTGAAAGAATCAAATCCTTCATCTTTTAATAATTACGTTTAAAAAAGGAGGGAAGAATGTTTGAAAAATAATTAATAAATTGTTATTATGGTAAAAAATAGAAAAACAAGAGGGTAGTTTTGTAGAAAAAAGGGAAGGAAAAGAATGATGAAAAAGGTCTCCCAAAGTGGAGTAATTAGGAGGTTAAAAAGTTGGGGGGAAAGGGTTGAAAAACAATTAAGGATAAATCAAAGTTCAAAGAAAGGAGATAATAAATACAACTATTGATTAAAAGCCGAAAAAATATAATAAAAGGGGGGGAAATTATAAAAGGATAATAAAAGGAGTTTAAGAATTAAGGAGAAGAAGGAACTTGATAGTAAACAAGAAGTCGTTGACAACAAAGAAGTAAAAAAGGGGGGTTNGAGTTTAGTGTTTAAGGCGATGAATGATAGGTTTCCAAGAATGACTAAGTTTTTAGCCATCATCTCGATTAAAGTTGTTGGGGTGATTTTCAATTTCTAGGGCTTCACGAATGACAAAATGTGAGTGGTATGGTGCTAAGGCGATAATTTTGGTTTGATCGAATAAAATTAGGTGTTTGAATTTGGAAGAGTGTTCAACAAGGGATGATTTAGAGATACGATTGTGGGTGGTATCTGCAATGTGTTCTTTTAGACGAGTTTTGAAGGATCTGCCGATTTGGCCAATGTATGATTTTCTGTAGGAGCAAGGAATTTGGTAAAATCTTGGGCCAAGCATGGGATTGGATTTGTCTTTAGCAAATATAAAGGATTTCTTAAGAGTTTTAAAGGGTTTGAAAACAATTTTGATATTCTTTTTGGCCATTTTTTTTGAAATGTTATCAATATTACCTTGAATATAGGGAAGTGAGATGAAAGCTAGGAGTTGAGAAGAGTAGGGAGGTTTTTTTTAGAGTTATTTTTCTGGATGGAATGAAAGGATTTGAAAATTTGAGAGCTAGAGTAACCATTGGAAATAAGGGCCTTGGTTAGGTGGACTTTTTCTTTTTCGAGAAATTGGGGGTCGAATATGCAAATGGCTCGTGTAACAAGAGTTTTAAGGACAACGTATTTTTGGGATGGGTGATGATGGGAGTGTGCATGGAGGTATCTATCGGTGTGAGTCTTTTTTCAATAAACCACATTGGGTGAGGGAGCCATCAGGGAGGCGAGTGATAAGAACACCTAAGAATGGAAGAGAAATGTTGTTTTCCTTTTCCATAGTAAATTGGATGTGGGGGGAGGTACTGTTAAGATGGTTAAAGAAGGAGGTTAGAGTGGAAAGTCCATAAGGCTAGATAACGAAAGTGCCATCAACGAATCTCAACCAACATTTAGGTTTGAGAGGGGAGTTGTTTAAGGCTAAGGTAAAAAAGTGCTCCATGCATATGTTAGCGACCACGAGGGATAATGAAGACCCCATAGTTGTGCCTTTCGTTTGTTCATAACAAGTGACTTTGAAGGTGAAGAAGGTGGAGGTTAGGAAAATTTCAATGAGATTAATGGTTTCTCGGTCTACTAGTTTGGAAATAATGTCGAGGGCTTCATGAACATGTATTTTAGTAAATAAGGATACGACATCAAAACTAATCAACAAGTCTTGGTCATTAAGATGAAGAACTTGGGTTTTTTGGATAAAATCATAGCAGTCTTTGATGAAAGAGGAAGTTTTTCCTGTAAATGTCTTAATTTTATTTGCAAGAAAGTGGGCAAGGGAAGCCGTGGGTGCACCTATGGCACTAACAATAGGCCTTAAGGGGATGTCTTTTTTTGTGGATTTTGGGTTGTCCATAAATTGTGGGGGTAGTTGGGTTTAGAGGAATAAGATGTTATTGAATGTTCATATCAAGGGAGGAGGCTTTGATTGCTTTAGTGACGAGGGTAGTAATGGTGTTCATAGGGTTTTAGCAAGAGGTTTGTAGGACGAGGAGGAGAGAAGGTCAAGAATTTTAGCATCATAGTCCACAGTGTTCATAATGACAGTGGCATTACCTTTATCGACTTTTAAGATAATGATATCTTGATTATTATTAATACGTTGGATATAAATGGATGCTTCTTTGGTAAGATTGGGCTTCAGAGGTTTGGCAAGGCATAGGATTCTTACAAAATCTTTCTTAATTTCCTCAACTTCATGTGGGGGAAGGTGATGCATAATGAACTCTATTGAGATAATAATATCTTCATTGGGGATACATTAGGGAGTAATGAAGAAGTTAAACCCTTTGTCGAAAATATGAAGTGAGGGGGGATCAACATCAAAGGAGGATAAATTGATGACCCTGGAAGAAGAATGAAGAGAGAAGTTTTGGGGAGCATAGTCAGTTTTGGTGGTAAGGGGGGGCATTATCTAGACTAGGGTTAGGGTTATCAGAAGGAGGTGCAATTACATCACAATTAATAGGAGAGGCATGAGAAGAATTAGTGGATAAAGAAGAGGTCAGGGATCCCATGGATTGAACGGGAGAAGAAGGTGAATCACCATTTCTAATAATATAAATTAATATTATTTCAAAAAAAATTATTCTAAACTCCTTTTCTGCCTTAAAAACGACTTTTTAATTATTAATTGTTAACAATTATTTCTTCAATGACTATATTTTATCCACTCCTCCCTAAAGTCCCTTCTCCCCTGGTCTTTATAAAGCTTCCCTTCAACACTCTTTTCATTCATTCTTTCTTCAAGAGTCCTCGAAGATGGGTGGAGTGTCCACTCAAAACGTTGGACGTTTCAAACTTCCTAGACAGTTCTAATTCCATAAATTGCAAGAAAAATAAAATAAAAGTGTTTGGAGATTTGGAAATAATTGTTAGGAAAATAAATAAATAAACATGATACGTTGTAACTCACTACACTTAAAGAATGATCAGTAGGAACTGCAAAAATTAATTGACAACTTTGATGCTTTCAACATTTCTATTGTTCCACATTTTGAGAATCTAGTAGTTGATTCTCTTACTACTGCTGCCTCTAGATTGTCTCCATTGGAATACTTTGAGGACAACAAATGTGTGATTTAGCTGCTCTATAGGACTTCTCTTCTTGATAATATTACACACCTAAATCTTTTTGAGGGTGATGAGAAAATCATTGAATTTATCACCAATGGAGAGACTTTTAAAGATTCAACTATTGATGATGAAGAGTATCAAGCAAGTCTGGAATGTGAAAAATGATGATGATGATGATTAACGTCCACTAAAACCGAATTGGTCTATTAGACCTTAAGAGGGTAAGTGATTACTTGTGATTCTTTAGAATTTTGTTTCTGTGATTGAATTGCATTAAGAGAAGCTTTCCAAGATCACCATACTTTTGTTGAGTTAAGAGGTTAGGAAGGTTGGTAGTGTGACAAATATTTTGAAAATGAGATCTAATATGGGTATAGGTTGGACAATCTAAGAGAAATTTCTTTTCATCTTCAACCTTCTTAGTGTCACAAAGGTGACACACTCTTTCATCCCATGGAATTTTAGGAATTGACCAACGCCCAGTTTCACTATGGAGCTTGTGAGAATTTGTTCTTATCTTAGCAATGCTTATTTTTTTCTTTACACTTGGAAAAACAAATAGATAATTTTGATCTTCTAGATTAGGGTTGATTACATCCTTATAATACCTTAATTTTATTTTTTCCTCTAACTATTTATCACACCACATTTTCTCCTTAAATTTTGATTTGATGTTTTTTTTAATAGTATCTTTATTCTGAAAAATGGTGTCTTCCATGATTCCCCAACAGTTTAGCCAAGACCGGGCATCTTTATGCCATCCTCGCTTGATTCGATAGTGGTTATGACTCGATTTTGAAGCAATTTTAGGAAGCCTCTTGTCTTCCATGTTGTTTAACTTGTTCTTATACATTAGGTATCTAGTCATAGCCATGCTCTCAATGGGGGAGAGGATTGTTTCTAAGACAAGGATGGGATACGATGTATTTTCTTTAATTTTGAGATTATAGGTCACAACATTCTTTTGTATTTTCTCTATCTTTCTCCAGGATTCACGAGAGATACTACATCCCCAAAATTCACATCCATAAAGAATAATAGGTGTAACAAGAGTCTCAAAGAGGAGTTTCTTCTTATCCAAACTCCAAATATTAGCTTATTTACAATTGTTTTCAAGCACATAATAAGCTTTACATCCCCCAATAATCCTTTTCTCAATGCTGTAATTCCAATTGAGCTTGTGGTGAATATAAATTCCAAGATATTTGTATGAAGTCACTTCTTCCAAGTTGTCGTTGTCATATATGAAGGTATCATAAGGGATCTTATTGGATTTAATAATCATGACCTTAGTCTTATTAGTATTAACAGTAATATCCATATTGGAGCAAAAATCCTTGAGGATTCTTAGTTGGTTTTCAATATCATGGGGACTCCTTTCCATAAGAACGATATCATCGGCATAAATACTATTGAAACAAAAAGCACATACTATGCCTAAGGGTGTAGTTAATCTAGAAAATTTATTTGATTTACAAATTAAATTTAAAATATCATCAAACATGAAAACTAATAGTTCCACTTTAAGTTACAAGAAACTCAATTTAAGAACTAAAGAAAACCCCCAGAATGTAAATCTTCTTAAAGAATGTTCTAAACAATAGAAACAAGCTTACATTAAACTATTTAAAACATACTAGGATGTGTTTGTGTGGACATACGATGACCTCAAAATATATGGAAACCACATTATCCAACACACTATTCCAATGAATAAAGATGTAAAATCCTTTCAACAGAAAATTCGTAAGATGCATCCCTCTCTTGAGCCCCAAGTGTAGAAGGATCTCAAAAAACTTCTTAACATCGAAATCATATTTCAAGTTCAACATTTTGCTTGGGTAGCTAACCCTAGTGCTAGTTAGAAAGAAAAATGGTGAGATATGTCTGCATAATGACTTTTCAAAACTTGAATAAAGATTTTGAGAAGGATAACTACACGGTTCCACAAATGGAACAAATCCTGCTTGTATCAATATCTGAGATGTTTTCATTACTTGATGGTTTCTCAATATACAATCAAGTTTTGATGGCTAAAGAGGACAGACTAAAAACCACATTCGAAACCAAATGGGGCACCTTCGTTGATAATATATTTCCTTTTGGGATCATCAATATAAAAACCAGTTTCTAAATGGAAAAAAATATTTCTTTCCATGTTCTCAACAATCTCAGTGTCATTGTATATTTGGATGACTTGACTGTATACTCCAAAACTAGAGTAGATCATATTACATACTTCATTCAGATTTTTGAGAGATGTAGGAAATAAGGGATTTCATTAAATACTAAAAAGAGTGTTTTTGTAGTCACCAAGGGTAAATTGCTTGGGCATATTATCTCCAAAGAAGGCATAAGTATAGACCTCGAGTAGGTAATAGTTATCTCTCATTTACCTTTACCACACAATAAGAAAGCCATGTAATATTTCTTAGAGAAGATTAATTTTGTGTGAAAATTTATCCTTGACTTTGCATAGACTATTAAACCTTTGCAAAAAATGATTAAGAAGGATGTTGAATTTAAAAGAAATAAGGAATAAAATTAATTGTTTAAAAGATAAAAACTACCATATCCAACATTCTAGTTCTACGTAATCTAGATTTCAACCTTAGTTTTCTTCTCTACACATTCACTTTTGATTAATCTCTTACAACTATGTTAATGCAAAGAGATGTTGAAATAAATAAATCACCGATTTCTTTCATGCACTAGTAAAAAAGAATTAGTGATTACGTAACCAAAAAAATTAATCACAACAATTTTATACTACCAAATTTGAGCAATTTTAAATGACAACTAAAAACGACTAACTTGAACGACTAATTTAGTCTAGAGATAAAAAATATGACTAGATAACAACTACATGAATGTGAATTAGTAGTATTTATGTTGATGACCTTTGTTAATTACTTTTGAGGCCAATTTAGACCATTGCTATAAGTCACTTTTGATATTGGTTTCTCCAATACTACCACTAAACGTGTAACCATTCTTTTTCTTTCGGGGGTAGTGTCTTAACATGTAGCAATGATTTAAATCTTTGCCAAAAATCCCTCAATGCTTTTTTTTAGAGTATTTTCTTGGCCTCCGCCAAAATATGATTTTAAGAGAGTTTTTGAACAATTGTTACAACCATGGTTTTTAAGCAACAATTATTTTACAAAGTGTTTTCTTTTATAACAAATATATCTATAACCGCCCTTAATTTTTAATTTAGCAATGGAAATAAGTGACACCTATAGGATTAATACATGTAAGGATTATATATTATA